>VZTA01013428.1:52097-62929 GCA_013398855.1 Mohoua ochrocephala | reverse complement strand
CCCCGCCCGCCTCGTCGGCTTTAATGGGCCCCGCCGCCTCCCGCGCCCGCTTCCGCCTCCCCGACAACTTCCGCTCACGAGGCCCTGACGTCACCGCGCGCCGGCCCCACGTGACCGCAGGGGCCTGGCCGCCATGTTGGGCCGCCGAGGCCGAGCTGTGGGCAGGACACGGGCCCAGCGCGGCCCCATCTCCCTGTTTGTCGGAAAATAAATGTTTGTGGTGCCACCGGGGCCCGCACAGAGGGGACGGGTGGGAAGGGACCTGCCTCCCCCGTGGGCTTCCATCGCAGCAGGGCAGTGAACGCCGCACCCTGGGCCGAAGGGAGGAGGAAAGGGCCAGAGAAACCTTCATGCTTTCAGAAATAGAGGATGGGGACGCACAGGCACAAATCTGTTCCTTGGTCTCTTCTAAAATGTGTTGAAGAACTAGCAGGGAATTCTCTACAGTTATATTAGTAGGTGAAACACCTTAGTTATTGCTATTAGAAATAAAGAGGCTACATTTGAGATTATATATATTTAATATTTATAAATTTTTACTCGCAGCTGTAATCTGGAGTGGGGTAGTAGCAACAGCACTTGTCAGGAGAGAAGATACGAGATGCCAGTTGAATAGACCTTCAGATTGATTAACCAGGCAATTGCCAGCACCAAGATCAATAGTGCAGGCAAGTAAAAGGGGACCCTCTGAAGTCTCTGGACCTTATCCATGGGGTAACAACTATCCTGGAGGTACAAGAGAAAACCATATTTTCTGCTCTGTGGTGACAGCAAGTTCATTTTGTTACTCAGCAATTACTTGAATATTCTTGTGCGTTCATCCAAGTCACGTGACTGCTGTGGGTTAGCTAATGCGTGAACTCAGGAAAGCGACCACGGGAAAAAAGTATTTTTAAAATTAATGTCAGACAATAAAGGACCGAGGCTACTTCCAGCAACATTAAAAAGAAAATCACATAATCACAGACTTGTTGGGGTTGGAAGGGACCTCTGGAGATCATCCAGCCCAGCCCCTGCCAAGGCAGGGTCACCCAGAGCAGGAGACACAGGAACACGTCCAGGTGGGATGTGAGTGTCTCCTGAGACTCCACACCCTCCCTGGGCAGCCCTTCCAGGGCTCTACCACCCTCAACTTGAAGAAATTCTTCCTCATTTTGAGGTAGAACTTCTTGTGTTTTTGCTTACGGCCTTTGCTCCTCGTCCTGTTGCTGGGCACCACCGAAAAGAGTCTGGCACCATCCTCTTGGCACCTATCTTTAAAATACTTGTATGGACTAGAGATCCCCTCTCAGTCTTTCTCTTCTGCAGACTAAACAGGCCCAGCTCCCGCAGTCTCTCCTCATAAGAGAGATGCTCCAGACTCCAGAGAAGGGAACTTGTGGCAACAGTTTATTAGTGCTTTTAGGGTGCCCCATAGGCTGCAAAGAGCTCCAGAAAAACCTGGTACCAGTTGAAATGCAGACTGGACAAAAGAGGAAAAGCCCTCAGCACATCAGCAGCTGGTGGAGCAGAGCATTGGCCTGTCCCAGCCGATTGCCTTTAACAGGAGACCCACAATGCTGGGCTGGTATGGGCAGACAATAATGGCAAATCACTGGGTGTTCCTCAGCTCTCTTTTCTTAAAAGTTTCCCTTTTTAAAATTTTCTTTTTACACAATATGAAAAGCAAACAGAATCTGTGAGTGAAATTTCGTCCTGTACTGCAGAGCAATCCTGGCACCACCTATTACAGACCTTTGTTATGCAGAACTTCACACCAAGTTCCTGTGCCACTTGCTCTTGACATGACCGACAGATGTTTTCTGATCCTCTGTGGGAACACAGCCTTTTCTTAAGCTGATGAGGCAAAATCCTGCTTGCCTGGAAGAACGTACAGATGCTGGCACTCCAGAGGACCAGTGGCAGCAGACAGGTCCCTGCTATCCAGGATGGGAGCTACACTCACAGTGGCAGAGTGAAAGCAGAAGGATGGTGGTAACAAGGTGGCAAATGGAAGCATTGAGTTGCGGCTCTTGACACGACCCCCCTCCCCATCAAAATAAACACGTGCCCTGGGGGACACCAGAACGTCGTGCTGCAGTGAGCAGCCCAGCAAACTGAGTTTTAGCAGCCTCTGAAGGAAACTGTAAAATGTCAAAACCCAGTGAAAACCCCTAAAAACGGATCAGTTTGAAACCCAATGCCAGTCGTTCCCAATCACTAACACTGCTCTGAAGAAATCCATTCTCTATCCTTGAGGGGCCTTCACACAGCTGAGTGGATCTCTGAGGTTATAATAACAGGTCTTTAGACATTTACTGGTGCAGAAACCTCAGCCTATTTCATGCACTCATTCCTCTAAACCAGGAAGTGAGAATGTCTCCTGCTTTGATTTTCTTCCTTTTGTGTCACCTAATCTCTATTTACTAATCTTCCTGATCCAATTAGAGACAATCAAACATTATATGTCTCACACCACCTCTTTGCCTTTGTCCTTGGACCAAAAGGGCCCCTCCCTTTCCCTTCTCATCCATGAGATGACAGAGTGAACAGTGGTACAAAAACACCCGCAGACAGGCCCAGGGAGGGCATCACCTCAGTTGCGGCACCTACGGATCCTTGACATGAGCTGAGAGCACCTGACATTCCCCACAGTGCTCACCCTCCCCTGCGGACACACAGCTACCCCACCCCTGGCCATCTGTGACATTAAAAGCTTGGGCAGGTCCCCTTATTCCCCTGGTATTTGTCCAGCATATTTCAGCTCTCCAGAGTCCTGCAGTCCCTCCTCCTCATCACTGGGCACAGCCCTGGGACCCTTCTTTGCCTCTGTACCCAGAAAGATATAGCACCAGCCTACAGTGGCTGTGCCTCAGTGCAAGCTGACTGTCCAGAGCTTCCTGCGTGTAGCTGTCCTCTCTCAGCTGGCTCTGCAGTGCCTTCCCTTGTCACCTTTGGCCTTCCAGACCAGCTTCCTCAAATTATCATTAAAATGATCTAACATACGAAAATTAAAAAAGGGAACTAAAATGCAGCAAACACACAAAATGTCGCTTTGGTACTCCAAGCTTTGTCATGTTTTGATTTATCTTGTCTAAAGCAGATTCCCCTTGCTTCTGCTGGCATTTTGTTCATGAGAAATCTGCTATTGCATGACCGCCTATGCACTTCCACTGGCAAGAGCACAGCCCTAGTCTTTTGCCTGCCCTGTCCCCTAATCCCTGCCTGCAGTACAAATACTGCTCTGGTAATCTACTAATGCTTTCACCTTTGCAATCCTCTGATAGTTTCCAAGTCATAGAGCAGCATCACATGAAAATGAAAAGGTAGCTCTGGACAAGACTTGATCACCAGATACCAACTATAGGAAGCAACTGCAATCACGTTATCTCATGGCAGATCTCCAATCTGTGGTGCAGAGGACATTGAACACAGTGCAGGGATTACGTCTGTGCTCACTGAGAAAATGCATCTGCTGGAGGATGAACATCTTAAAGTCAAAGCACTGGTACAGGGTCTAAATGCAGCCATGGAAGCCTGAGCCCCACAGGGAGGGTGGGGCCGACCTGCAGTGCTGCAAAGCCCGATTGTGCCAAGTCCCCTCACTCCACACACAAGAGACACATAAAAGAAATGGCTTTGGACTATTTTGACAGCTTCCCCCTGTTCAATAGCAACAGCCACAAGACCACTGCAGAGTTCTCATCCCTTTGATGCTGGGAGGTGGCAATGCTGGCACCTTCCCTTAGATGCCAGCTCATTCCCTGAGATGAGAAGGTCCAAACACCTGCTCTGCCTTTGAGTTAACCTCCTTCAGAGGCTGCGGACAACATGCTGAGCACAGGGGACATCCTTGGACAAGTATCTACGCTGGCCTTGGCAAGACAGGCAGGGAGAAACAACCCCATGCTGCTGGTCATGGTGTAAGCTGGGCGGCACGTGGCTTTGTGCTTACTGTAGTTATCTGGGCCTAGACCGGTGGAAACCAAAGCCCATGGAAGAGTCAAGTGTCACAAGGGAAGGGGTGTTTTAATGTGCCAGACTTTGTGCTCAGGTGCCAGAGAGGCATCCACAAACTATTTATAACCATAAACCCATGAGGCTGTCACAAATAGTGACAATCACCTGAGCCTCCTGCAGGTCTCCCAGCTGCCCTCCCTTCCCAGCTACAGAAGTTCTCCAACACCACCACCACCACCTTCCCACTTTTACAGCCAGTCCTAAATACCAGCTAATTATTTTTTTACAGCTGCGTTGGAGGTATGCCAAGTAATTTCATATGATTATTCTCATACTCAAGTGGAGAAGATGATCCAGAGAGTGAAGTAACTTACTTCCCTGAGGCCAGAATGAGTCAGTTACTTTGTCAGATCCATGTCCCTCTAAACACAGACATTTCTGAAAGACTTTTTAAACTGTAGGAATGGTATAAAAATAGATACAGAGAGAGGTGAACAGCCAGCGCAGAACTGCACAGGCCTTTGCAGAACTGGCCTTCATTCAGGGATTGAGGTTTTGCATGAGGAGTGTGTTGCCAAAGTAGCAGGTTCTGTGAGCTGTTACTTACCAAGCACTGAAGCCTTCACAGTGAAGATCTGGTGAGCCTGAGAGCTCTCAGCTCATGCCATTAGTGGCTTTGAAGCCATGAGAGCGGGCAGGACAGGCTGATGGCTGGCAATACCTGGAACACTCAGCAGGACCCAGAGTTGGTGCCACCGCTCCTCTCTGCACGGGGTGTTGTGCAGTGGGGTGGACGAGCCACGTGAGCTCTGCATCCAGGTGTTTTGTGGCAAAGTGGCCATGTCATGCTGTTGTTGCACCCAGAATGTGTCATGGGACAGGACACTGGTGCCACGTGACCTCTGTGAGAGGGACACTTTGTGGGACAGGTGACTTGCCTCTTGCTTCTTCCTTAACAGTGAGTCAGTGCCAAAAGATGTCCCAAAGACAGCTCTCCGTGGGTAGGAACCAAACTGGCTGCAATGCAGCACACTCGCTGGGGTCTGCAGGTCCCTCCTGAATCCTAAGGGACAGGGGTTGTCTGCAGAGGTCTAGGGAGTTCCTCTGGGATCCTCCATGGGAAGGACACAGACATGTCCCACAGCAGGATTCCCACCTCAAACCCCAGGCACCTCTCTGCAAGCTCAGGGTGCTGCATATTAGCTTCAGATCTATCTGCTTCAACTCTTTTCAAGTGACAGATTTTCGCAATCCCCTCTTGTCTGCTCTAAAAGGAGAAGCAAATCCCGTATCAATGGTAACCACAAGAAGCTGGTATAATTTTGAGTGCATGTTTTCAAAGACTGTGACAAAGATACTCAGCCTTGAAGGATAAGGGTGTGTGGGCAGTGAGGTTTGCTTTGCTTTTATCTTGGACAACACTTTTCAATGCCTGGTGCCTCAGCAGCTGCATTTCTGACCCCAGGGAGTTATGACTCACTGTTTGCAAATCTCTGAGCCACCAAATTGAAGGTATGCCTCGCAAAGCACGATCCTAAACTGAAATGCTTATAAGTGGGTGTTACAGCTCCAGTTATTCTGTTCCAGCACTCAGGGCTGGCTCCATATCGCTGCCTGAATTTCTGGCAAATAGAGATCAGCATCTCTTACTTTGCTGAAATAAACGGGATCTCTCTGGGTTTGTCTCCTTCAGTGAAGTTCTCAACCAACCTCTGAGCAATGAGGCTACAGAAGATGCATTATCCCACCTACCCCAGCACAACACCAGCCTGAGGAACATCTGTTCTGCCCAATTGCTTCAGACACCAACATCAGAGCTGGGGATGGCCTTCTGGGGGCTAAGGCTGTCTTTTAGCTGCTTTCTGGGTGACCTGTGTGGAGTTAAGTAAGCCACTGGCTGCCATCCTTTCTGTTGGAATGGATCAGTTCACGGACTCAGGGAAAAACAACACAAATGTCATATCAAACACTTCTTAGCAGGCAGGCAGAAGAGCTATGTGTGAGGAGCCCAAGCCTTCAGAGAAAGGAATAAGAACAAATGATCAAAAGATCCTCATGTTTCCTTTTTCCTTGATCATTGAATGTTTTTCTTATCAGGAAAGTGACTGCATGCACTGCTGCAGACCAATGCTGTTCACAAGGGGTTAATGCGCCCTCTCTTTGGGAGACCTGTGACAGGAAGGAATCACCACCAGCCATCTGGCAGGGCATGATGAGGTTGTCCCTGGGGAAGGGGCCACTGCTGACCGCCAGGTCCACACATGCTGAGGTCCATGAACACGTGGGCTTGGGTCAGAGATTTTGATTCAGCCAGGCAGGGCCTCAGGGGTGCCTTTGCTGGAGAAATGTACCTCCATCCCAGCTGGCACTTCACAGAGCATGATCCAGGAGAGTCCCTGCCGGCGGATTCAAAAATTTAGTAACCTGGTGAGAAAGCTGCATTATCTCACTGCTTGAACTCAGGGCTCCTGGAGGGAGCAAAAGAGCTGCCAATCTGTAAATGACCCCCTCTTGTAGCTGTCAGTTGGATCCTCAACTTCCTGCTGTGTGTGGCAGATCCTGCAAAACTGAAGCTTTAAAATCCAGGTTTAAACTCTACGTGAACAACAGGCTCCTACATAGATACACCAGCAAGTGCTTCCCTTCTCAAAAACAAGCTGAGAAAGAGGTGTTGCTCCATGTGAAGATGGAAACTCCCTTACTGTGCTGAGTGGCCAGTGACAATTCCTCGCCAGACTTCACTGTCACCGAGGACAGGATCGTGCACCGCAGAACTGTACTGTTCTCAGGTGGGTCCTGGCATCACATCTGGTAGACCTTAAAGGGTCAGGAGGAGAAAATGCAACAGCACTTATCAGAGAGATGGGCACTAAATCCCACGGCGGTCCCGTGGCACCCGGGCACTGCATCATTGCACAGCCTTTCCCTCACCTTCCGTCCTTCACCCCGGGGACAAACCACCTCCTGAAGTGACCCCAGCAGAGGGACTGCACGCCCCAGAGCCTGGCAGGCAGCGGGAGGGCACAGTGAAACCTGCAGATCCCTGCAGAGCGAGGTGCCGGCTACCCCCGCAGGTCCGGGCGGCTCTTGCCCATCACAAACGACGCGGGGGTGCCGCCTCACCGGGGGCTGCTGCCGGCATCCCGCCGGAGAGAGCAGGGCCCTGCCCGGCATTAATGGTTGATGCCAAGGGGAGGCTGCAGCGATCGGGGCGGTGCAGCCGCGGCCGGGCGGGGCTGAGGGGCGNCCCCTGGCGGCGACGCGCGGCCATGGCGGGGTGGGGGACATGGCCGAGGGGGCATGGCCGGGGTGGGGGGCACGTGAGGCTTTTTGTCACCCCTCACAGCTGGGAACCGGCTCCATCGCCCAGTCTGGACGGGGCAGAAGTGGCACCGCTGCCCGCAGCTGCGGGCCAGGACACCAGCACGCCCAGCGCAGGTCAGGGATCTCAGGGATCTCAGCAACAGCCTCTCAGGTGCTCCTACCGTGACTCCACTGCGGGCTCTTTCACTGTATTTATCTCCGTGATTTCAGCCAAACGCGGGTGCTGTTGCCTCCACCACTGGCCCTGGGAGGTTGCAACCCTGGGGCAAACAAGCAGATGGAGAGGTGTGATTCTGTGTCAGGCCTTGCAAGGATTTGGTGATCACAGCCCTCATCTGCAGCACAAGGGTGAGATTCAGCTGCTGCCCCAGGAGCCAGCAGGTCTCCCCCCTGCCCGTAGCTAGGACCCCCAGCCTCCTCCTCTGGAGCCGGGAAGGACAGCAGCTTCCCTGCCTCCCTGGTTCTCAGTGACAGGCAGCATCTGTCTTTTCCAAGACATGCATTTTGTCCTCCTCTCTCCTCCTCTGGCTTTGCGGACGCCAGTCCACCGAAGGCATTTTCAAGCTGTGGGTGTACCCAGGTCCTGTGTGAACTGCGAAGTGCTTGAGTGGCAGCCCTGATCACGCCCTCATTTTTTTTATACAGTTAAAACAGCACTGTTCCCTCTATCCAAAACATGCTGTGATCCTGTGACAAAATCCAGACCCACCCAGCCCAAAGCAGCTCTCCTTGTGTGGACCACATACCTTGCTCAGGTGTCGCATTTTACCTGTACACATGTAGCAGATTTTTTTCATTCACAGCTTGCCAGTGCCTGCCTATGGCTATTTCAGTTACATTTTTAGTAAGCTTTAAGAAGAGTTAAAAGTACTTTTCAGAGTGATGAAGTGTCCTCTTTTCCACAATTTTTTTCTCCTTATTTCAACAACACTCATCACACAGTGGTCTCACCCCCTTGCAGGACTCAAAGTTGCTCTTCCATATTCTTGCAGGAGGTTTTCCCTGTGTGTTTCCCAATGCTTCATACAATTGCTGTGCACAGACAGGTTTTTTCATTATTTTTTTCTGAGTCTTGTGGTCTGACAAGGAGAGAAAAACAGTTTTTTTGTTTTTTTTTTAAACCAGGAAGAAATTATTTTAAAGAAAGGTGAACACTATAAGGAGAGGGGAGGGAGGGAGGGGCTACTGCAGATAACTAAATTAACTTGAAAAAACCCAGAGGAGCGGCCCCTGGGCAGACAGTGCTCCATCACCACTGTCTCTCTGCGAAGGCAGGACATGTTTCCAGACTAGCCGAACAAAGAGTAGGAGCCAAGCTCCAACCAGCCCCCTCCAAGTCCACCATTCCATGGAAATCACAGGCAAACCCCAAATAAGAATAACGGTGTGTTTTGCTTGGCAGAGGCTCAGTGTGAGTTGTGCTGACGAGCTAAAAAATGAGGTTGTAAAAATAATGAAACGGGAAGATTGTTTTTTTTTTTCTTTTTCTCCAGCTGCTTTTTGAGGGCCTTAGCAAGGCTAAGCAAACTCTGCCCTCCCTCAGCCACGTCGTACCCGTGCTCTCACGGCTGGCAACTGCAACACCTTGCTCAGGACTGAATACAGAGAGAGAAGTGCCCTCTGCCTCCCACTGGCAGCCAAAAGGCTGTTGGATTTTACATACACAAGGTTAAACGGTGAACCACCAATAAAATCTGAAGCAGGGAGGTTTTTTTCAGGATCACTGATAGATTTGTATTAAAATCTTCAAGGCGTTGCCAGGATGACTTCTGCTACATATGCACAGCCCTGTTTACTCTCTCCTGCCCCTGACCTGGGCTCCTCAGAGAGCAACACATTGTGTCATGGTCCCTGCATGTTCCTGGGGCAAGCTCCCTGCTGGTATGAGGATCACACCAGAATAAATCCTGTTCCCTGCTGCTACGGGCTTCAGTGTGCTTCCGTGGTCACAGCCAACCCGCTCCTTCTAGAAAACAACTTCTCCTTCCCTCCTTGAGAACAAATTGCTCTGACAGATGACACAGCTCTGAGTTTGGCATTGGCCCTGTAAAAACAGAGGAACGCAGGGCTTCTCCTGGGGTGCGGTTCTGTCCATGGCTTACCCTGCCAGAGGCATTTATTAGACCACTCTGGTCCCTCAGCCCTGGCAGACAGCTGGGCTGGCACCGGCTCCATCGCGGCTGTTCCCCTCCCACTGCTCCGTGGCCCTGAGGGTGACACGCTCTCTCCACAGCGCACGGGGAGCTGGGGCACTCTGCCAGATGGCAGCAGGGTCTGGTAACCTCTCTCATGCTGCTTCCTGACCTGCAGCTCTCTGGGACGTTACTGCTGGAGGGGGGCATTCCTTGCAATGAGGGAACTAGAAAACCAACACATAAAGAGAGAAAAAGCAGCTCTGAACTCCTGGCTCTCTCCGTTACTTGGCACCAGGCCTGGGTGGCCAGATCTGCACACAGGCACTGCAGCCTGTCCCTGCTTGAACACAGCCCGCAAGCTGTCCCCAAGCTGTCCCCAGAGCTGTCCCTGGAGCTGTCCCAGCCACCATCACCAGCACACCCAGCCAGGGGCCACGAGCAGCTGGGACTGACCCCATGCATGACGAACAGCCTGGCACTGCTCACAGGGCAGTGGCAAGAGAGGCCTGCGGAGCCAAACTCAGCCTTGAACAAGCCCAAAGGCAGCAGCTTTTCAACCCAAGGACAAATTTAGCCTATGTGGTAGGGCTGAAGTCTTGAAACAGATGATGCACAGGCTCAGCGTGACTCACTTGTCACAATTAGAAATGGATCCAAACCCAGGGTTAGGGTACAACAGTCTGGTTCAGAGCTCACCAGGGTCTGGGATGGGTCACATATTGAAACTGGCATTCGCCAGCGAGCTCAAATCCAGCCTCTGGGATGAGCCCATTGGAGAGCAACCTTTGGCCCGGGATGTAACAACTGAAGCCCAATTATTTCCAGACACAAGGGACATATGCATTTATTTCCTTCCCTCCATTTACCAGGAGAAATTGCCCTAAGGGAGAGAGGGAAATAAGAGCTGTAGCTGCATGTCTTATTAAAGAGGCCGACTGGAGTTCATTTATTCCCTGTGACACATGGAAGGACAGTGACAGCCGTTCCTAGTAGAGGAACTTGCCAATCCAACCTGAACAACTGGAGGGAGTCCCCACATGCAGCACTGCTGGCCAGCCTTAAATTGGAAGCATCTGTTCTGCTCAGCCCCTCATGTTTCATGGATGCTTCCCCCTGAACATGCCTACCTAGTTCCAGGCCCCAAAGCCCAACTCTTTGGAGAAGGCCAAGATAAACAGGCTTTTCCTGGAGAGCAGAGGGACCTGGAACATTTCCCTGGCTGGAAGCATGAGGCTGAGGAGGTGGAACCCGCCCCTGCAGCCATCTCCTGCTGTGCTGCTGGAAGAGAGCACCGCTGTCACCCGAAACACAGTGACAAAACTACCTGCTTGTGCTAGAATATGCTACAGGGCAAGCTGCCAAATTCACAGGGCTGGTGCCTACATAAATCAAAGGGAAACTGAAGTAATGTGCCAAGAAAATTTCCATGATAGG
>VZTA01013428.1:6444-50436 GCA_013398855.1 Mohoua ochrocephala | reverse complement strand
GCAGGCGATGAGGGGGGCGATTTACGCCGTCACGGCTGGGCGGGAGTCGCCGCCAGCACGGCCAGAGCAGGGCTGGCAGCCCCAGGCAGCGCCGGGACGGGGGGCCCGGCCCTTACGCACAGGAGGGACGGAGGAGCAGTAGGACAATACTTCTGTCCTAGCCCAGAAGTATTGTCACTTTGTATAGACTCTACATACAGCATAGAAAGGTACATACAGCGGTCTATAGCATATCTATAGCCAGAGTTCTGTAGTATACTTCAACTGGTCAGTCCGTATTCCCGCGGCCTGCTCACTCCCCAGTCACGAGGGAAATCACAAAAGCATTTGATCGATATTCTCATTTGTGCAAGTTATACGGTGACTCTGCCGGGTTGGGAACCAGGCTGAGAGAACACGGGAACATGAGAGTTACCAGAAACCTCCAGTATCTGTTTTTGCACACTGACCACACTGCAATTTGTGTTCGTGAACAACATTATGAAAGGGCCTTTTATAAAACATTTTCTTAATAAATTAGTTATATATAATCTTGTACTTTCTGGGGGACATCCCTCCTAAAAACTCCTTACAGGGACTGTACAGACTTTACCCTGGATGTGTTAAGTCTTTTAAGTAGCAGCATGCTGATTCGTCTGTTGTTTGGGAACAGGTAAAAGGTGAGGAAGAGGAGGAGAACACCTTGGAAGTGAAAGAGACTAAAGTTAAGGGCAAAAGGTGAGTATCACCCTCTAAGGTCAATACCTAGAGTTGTGCATGGGGATTTCATAATTGTCCTCACAGTGAAGAAGAGATACTACCCCAGTTCCACATACCCAGAGATCACAAGTGTTTTCTTCCTCAGCTGTGCTCGGTCTCTTGTACTCAGTGCCTTGAGTATTGCCCTGGTCCCTTATTAAGGGACAGCAGGTGAGAGAAGCATTTGGTCATGCTCTTACCCATCGCTCCCTTTTGAGCTCTCAGTTGGCAGTGGTGACTCCAGAGAGTTTAGTGCCCTGTGGCTGTGTGGAGAGCACCACAGAGCGCTGGGTACCGTGGCCCAGCACAGGCTCTTCCTGCTGCAGGGAGAGAGGATGCCGCTGTTTGCATCAGGCTCTGTGCTGCCAAGCTTGGACTATTATCTGAGTGCTGCAGGCTGGGCAGGCAGGTGTTTTCTGAGCCATGAGAGCTGAGGGGTGCCTTTAAAGTGGGTCAGAAGTACAGTGCAGCTGGGTTTCAGGAGTACAGTAGCTGTGGAGTTAAGTTGCCAGGGTAGACCTTGGCTTCTGACGTGCCCGGATGTCTCGTGTGGTCCTGCCCTTGGGCCACCAGGCATGACATGAAGTGTGTTCACTTCTGGCATCACCTCGGTCTGTCCAGTGCATCCTCACAGGTTTGGTGGAGTCTCAGTCCATTCTGTAGAACCTCTATCCAAACCCATTCTGGCCATCCTTAATTTCAGATCCCGTGGGCAAAAATCTGAGAATGAACAGACTTTGTGGGAACAGGTGCTTAAGATGCTTGTGATTTATCTTCTGGACTCGTGCCCATGCTTCCTTTGATGCAGATCATTCCTGTCATCTGCAGAAGAATGGAAAAAACTCCTGCTGAAGCTTTATAAATGCAGGATTAGGGAGGAGTGTGTCACCATTCCTCTTCTAAAAAGGGAACTAGGTGGTTTTTTGTGAAGCAAAGACTGTAACTGTGCCTGGACACAGTTCACCCTGTGCTGCTTCCCCAGTCTAAAGTAATTGCACCTGCTGGGACAAGACATCTCTGTGTCTTGGAGGTGCAAGTAAAATACTTGCCCGAATCACACATTATACATGTGATACATGGCTGCCTGTCCACATGGGATGTAGCAGTGGGTGGATCTGAGTGCTCTCACAAGGGAGATCCCACATGACTTACCTGTTATTCTCTCTTCCAGTGGGAAATTCTTCTCCGTGAAGCTGCCATCTCCTTTGGCCCCAGGAGCCAAGGTCCGTGTCTCGGTTGAAATGGTTTTCACGCACGTCTTGCAGCCCTATCCCACCCACATCACCCAAAGCGAGAAGCAGTTTGTGGTCTTTGAAGGGAATCACTATTTTTACTCGCCGTACGTCACCAAGACCCAAACAACCCGTGTCAAACTGGCCTCCAGGAACGTGGAGAGTTACACCAAGCTGGGCAACCCGTCTCGCACCGAGGACATGATTGAATATGGCCCCTTCAAGGACATCCCTCCCTACAGCCAGGTAAATGTCTGTGCAAAGGGGTTGTGGCTCTGCAGAGAGCATCTTCCAGACATGGAAGATGTGTCTCAGAGGCCGGAGAGTGGGAAGCAGAGGCTTTCATGTAGAAATTGCAGGTCAAGCAGGAAGTTAGACTGTGTGCAGGCCAGGAACGTGTGCATCTGCCAAGGAGGTTTTTCTGTGCCACATGGAGTGGATCATTGTGAGGGGAGCTTGCTCCTAACTTTAGGTCTGACAGTTTATCTTTTTCTCCCTCGTTAGGACACACTGAAGGTGCACTATGAAAATAACAGTCCATTCCTGACCATCACCAGCATGACACGAGTCATCGAGGTGTCTCACTGGGGTAACATTGCGGTTGAAGAGACGGTTGATTTAAAGCACACAGGAGCAGTGCTGAAAGGGCCTTTCTCCAGATACGACTACCAGAGACAGCCAGACAGTGGGATCTCTTCTGTCAAGTCTTTTAAGGTTGACATTTTGCACAAGTAATTTTTTTTTTTAAACTGTGGCTTCCCCCTTTCTTAGATCCTCAGAGGAAAAAAAAAAATACAGTTGTCCTTTGCCTGTTGTTGGTAACCATGCCCCAATAATAAGGGAATATTAAAACTCTGGTCTATTTTCAGAGAAAGCTTGTGTTGCTTAGGAATAGCCTTTAGAAGCAGCCTTAGGAGGTTATACACTTTATCGCATCTGCTGGTCCAACAGACTGCACATACCAGGGCATGTAGCATTTCTCCACACACTCCCACCACTCCAGTCTCAGGGACCCTCTAAACCCCTTGCCCCTCTACTGAGATCTCTGCTTTTGGTTTTCCACTGTGCAAGGGCCATTCATTCTGTCCCCACCCCCTTATTTTCAGAGTTGCCTCTCTGTCATATCCTCCTCATGTTGAACAGTATTAATTGGAAACTCACCCATTCATTCCTTGCTCACAAAGCACTCAACAGGAATTAAAGCTGTGGCTCTGCTAGCCAGATGTAAAAAGTATTATGTGCTCTCATCTGAACCAAAACCTTTCTCGCTGCTTGAAGCCTCGAGGACTGATTGTTGTCATTCTCTAGGGTGGTGCAGCCAAACAGAAATCTGATTTTGCCGAGTGTAAAGCCAGCAAGCCCAGTGAGCTGGGGCAGCAGGCTGGAGTGAAAAGGGAGTTGCTGTCCTGGTGGGCATGATGAGATCCTTGCTGTCTGGGGAGTTTGAAACTGGGCTGGAGAGAGCACATTCATTTGGAGGCCAAGTGATTTTAGTGCTGGCAGCCACTTGTGGGATTGCTTATAATAGCACAATTTTACCACTCAGTGCAACTGAATGGCCATTTTGTCACGTCTCACGTGGGAGCACAGTTTCTCAATGCTTACCAGCCTTTACTGGTTTTGCCAGTGTCACTGAAAGTAACACCCATCTGATGCACTCACTGCTGCTTCTCTCCATACAGACCATTCTCCCAGCTGCTGCTCAGGACGTCTATTACAGAGATGAAATTGGGAACATCTCCACCAGCCACCTCCTTGTCCTGGATGACTCTGTGGAGATGGAGATCCGTCCCCGATTCCCGCTTTTTGGGGGCTGGAAAACCCATTACATCATTGGCTATAACCTGCCGAGCTACGAATACCTCTACAATCTTGGTGGGTGGCTAAGGGGAAGGGAATAAAAAACGTCCTCCTGTGTGTTGAAAGGTGGTTGCTGTACAGTAAAGAATTGAAAGCTGTGATACACTGCACCTTAGCAACAACAGTTGCCAGCTATTTTTTCTAGAATATGCAAATCCACCTTTTTTGTGCTTCCTTCAGGTTTTTGTAGAGATCTGGTTAAAATATATCTGAGTGAGCTAGTGCCCCCTGCTGCACAATTATCCATGCAAATTCTGCTCCTGCCTTGGGTGGGAGCTGAGCTTCAAGGCTGTCCCTTGTTCTCTGAGGAACTGTAACCACCCTCTGCTCTGCACCTTTAGGTGATCAGTATGCCCTGAAGATGAGGTTTGTTGACCACGTGTTTGATGAGCAAGTTACAGACTCTCTGACTGTCAAGATTGTCCTGCCAGAAGGTGCCAAGTAAGTGTCATTCCTCCTGGCTTGTTACTGCAGACAGTGCTGTGTTGGCGGCAGTTCTCCAGTCTGCTCTAATGGCCTGGGGACAGTGAGTCAAAACCATGACTGTGCCTATGGAGGAGATCTTGGAACACGGCTTTGCTTCCTTGTAGAGCATTGTTTAAACTGCATAATTTACCTCGTGCTAGAGGCCACAGTTGGCCAGACAAGTCCTGGGTTACATCATCTCAAACACCACAGAGTCGTATGGAACTGTCTGGTTTTATCCCCAGGAATATCCATGTGGACAGCCCCTATGAAATCAATCGTGCCTCGGACGAGCTTCACTACACATATCTAGACACTTTTGGACGTCCCGTTATTGTGGCACACAAGAGCAACCTGGTGGAGCAGCACATCCAGGACATTGTGGTGAGTGTGGTCTCTGAGCAGTTGTTCCTCCTCTGAATTCGGCAGCACGGTCAAAACACCTAAGAAATAAACACTTGGTGGACTGCATGGGTGGTTCTGCTGCTGCCTGAGGAGAAGGGTTAACCCCTGCAGTAACGTGGGGCTCTGCTCAGTGTTTGGAACTTGTCTCGTAGGTTCATTACACCTTCAACAAAATCCTGATGCTGCAAGAACCTCTCTTGGTGGTTGGAGCCTTTTACATCTTGTTCTTCACTGTGATCGTCTATGTCAGGCTGGATTTCTCCATCACCAAGGTCTGTATGATGAAGAGCCCTGTGGGAGTGGAAGCAGGTTTCTCAGCTGATGAATGGCGATTTTTCATACCAGTAATTCTCGCTGAATGTTCCTGCCATTCGCATGTTTTACTGGTTGTTTAAAGTCCTGGTTTTGTTCAGCCTGAGCACTGGTACTCCTGTAGGGCTGATCCGGTGTCATAGAGCTAACTAGAGTTTTGCTTTCTGCATAAAAGGGATTCCTGCTGAGGAGAAGGGATGTCTGCAGTTCTCCCTCTGCAATGTTTTCACGGTTAAACTATTTGTTGGGCTGGGCTGAGTGCTGAAAAGTGCTTGCCCTAATCAGCGCTTGCACCATTCACCTAATTACTGTCAGTTGACTTAATTGCAAAGGGAACGGTTTCTGTAGCGGTCCTGCGGCAGACTGCAGGCATGGCTTGATGCGGGTCAAAGATAACGACTGCTTTGGTCTTCCCTCCTGTCCTCTTGCAGGATCCAGCTGCTGAAGCCAGGATGAAGGTTGCCTGCATCACAGAGCAGGTGCTTACTCTGGTGAACAAGAGGCTTGGGCTGTACCGTCACTTTGATGAAGCAGTGAATAAATACAAGCAGTCACGGGACATCTCCACCCTGAACAGTGGCAAAAAGTCTTTGGAGATGGAGCACAAAGCCCTGACAAATGAAATAGCCTCTCTGCAGTCTAAACTGAAGACAGAAGGCTCCGACTTATGTGATAAAGTAAGAAATTAAAATTTATTTTATAAGCTCACCTGTTCTTGGCTCTGTCAGGTATTCTGCATGAGTTTTAATTGGGAGTTTAGTTTCTGCAGCCAATCTAGGTTGGGTTTTTTCATCTGAAAATGGCTTGATCTCTGCAAGGGGGTGTGAGAAGTGTTATTTTTGCAGTAATCTCAGTTATGCAGCCATGTAAGTGTTGCTGGTAAACAGCTGCTTGTGCTGTTTCTTAAGCGGCCCTTGAACCAGCTGCATTTGTACAGATGAATGCTTTTGTAACACAATCCCGATGCTTCTCATTGAGCTCATGGCAGTGACACTTAGGCAAAAATGGAAACTATCAACACATTAACAGTTCTGACTTAACTACTCACACCAGTCAACCCAAAATCTCCCTCATCTCTTATTTCTTGCACATTTGCACTTGGTGCTGACAGAATTTTGGTAACATGATGCTCCTCGGGGCGTGTTTTGCTGTACCATGTTGAAAGCCATGGCACAATGAGCACATACCCACTGTCCTTCCCTTCAATGTATTTTAACACTTACTTGAAACAGCCACTTAACCCCAAGTGAGGGGCACTTTAGTCTCTAAGGTCCATTTAGCCAACAGCCACCTTGGTTAATCTGTTATTAACTCTAAGAGTAGCTCTGTCATTGCAGACCCACCACTCACACACCGTGAACGTTAACTGTAGGCACACAGCTTCCAGCTGTCAGAGCTGTGATTTAGCTTGAAGCCTTTAAAATCTGTTATTAAATACTCTTTAACAGTCTCTTGCCAGTATGGCTCCTGGGTCCTTGGAGCCCCTTTTATCTGCACTGCCTAGTTACCCATTCATGGAATATTCCTCATAACGTGATGCCAGGGAGAGGTGACGGCTCAGGAGGCAACATTCAGGGATCGGAGATGTTTCTACTCAGCACTGACTTCATCTTTTGCTATCATCTACCATCTCTTCAATTCCAGCTTCACTGTAGGGATTTTTTTGTTTTGTCTCCTATAATACTCCCTTGGTTTGTCACCCTGCCAGGTAAGTGAGATTCAGAAGCTGGATGGCCAAGTGAAGGAGCTGGTCCTGAAGTCGTCGGTGGAGGCGGAGCGGCTGGTGGCAGGCAAGCTCAAGAAGGACACGTACATCGAGAACGAGAAGATGCATTCCAACAAGCGCCAGGACCTGGTCTCCAAAATCGACAACATCCTCGACGCGCTGTAACGCTGCTTTAGCAACCGCGCAGAGGGGAGAGGTATGAAGGGAGATGAGAGTGATACACTTTGAGCCAAAACTCCTTCCCAGCAAAATTAGGAGAAAAGTTGATGTGGAATGTCTGAAAGTACATTTTGTTTTTAGATTTTTCTATAGAGCCTGTCTGCTCAGCAGCACGTGCTGTGCAAGGGACCACGCCATCATGTTTGGCTGGGTAACGGGGTTTCTTTACCAGAGGTGAGACTCGGCCAAGTTATGAAACAGTCTCCTGCTTTTGGTTTGCCCTGTATAGATGTGCTCTCAGTAAACGCACACAAGGAGCTGGTCTGAGCACAGACACGCTCATGGCAAAGCTGAATGTCGCAGCTCTGGAAAGAATAAAAGATACCTTTGTTCTACTTTGAAATAAAACCGTCACTGCCTCGCCTCTACGTGTTGTGCCGGGCTGGGGGGAGGTGGAGGGGCTGGGTGGTCCCATCCTGCCCACGGCCAGGCAGCGTAGTTCCCTGTGGAGCAGAATTCAGCCCTGACCGCTCCTGCCTCCTGTCAGCTGTGTGCCCTGAGGTCAGAGCTCTGCCACCCCACAAAGCCCTGAGCCAGACAGGGGAGAAAGCCAAGCCCTTATTCCCCAGGGATGTGCATGCACCTACACCCTTACAGGGAGAAAAACAACAGAACCCCTCCTGCGAGCCTCTTAACTGTGTGCCGCGTGTGCCAAACGTCCCTGCATCCCTTGTGCTGCCCATGTAGGTCCTCACTCACGCTTGGATACCTTGGGGGGTGCATGCAGTCCCCTGCTAGTATCAGTCTCGTGAGGTTTTTTTCCTGTGCCTCTCTGCCTCAGTTCACTGTTGAATACCCCAGACGTAGCTGCAGGGACAGCAACATGGTTCTCCCCAACTGCCTTTGCCTGGCACAGTTGTTTGGACCAAAGTGGTTAGAGACCTTCATACAGAAAAAACCAGAAGGGGCTGTGTGTCCCTCTGTCTGCCCTGAGCTGCAGGTGTTGGCAGCTGCCCGTGGGTGGGTGTGTGTGCAGGGCAGGGGTGGTAAGTGCTGTGCAGCCCTCTCCACTGGGCACCTGCAGCTTCCTGTCAGAAGCAGACTCTGCAGAGAGTCTGGAGGCTGCCTGCAGACTGGGCAAAGCACGTGGCTTCCCCACAGAGCAGTGGCTCACGAGGAAACCAGTGCCAAGTGTGGCTCTGCTGGGGATTGAAGGTTTGCCACAGTACCTGCACCGGCACCCTGTGAGGCTTGGGGCAAACGTAGCCCCTGTGGCTCAGTGCTGCCTGCAAACCCTGTGCTTGGATATGCACAAGCAGCGGGACACTTTCCAGCCCTTTACCAGGCCACCTGCACTGCTGTCCCTCTGTCCTGGACCCACATAGCCCAGGTCTGTCACAGACACGCTTATCTCTTCTCCTTACTAGCCCCTCTTATCTGAGATAAAAGTTGTCTTTATCCTCTCCTGGGATGATTTTCTCCTTGTACAGAGGATGCAGTTAGCTGGAAAGCCCTCTGCTCCAGCCACACAGCTTCCAAAGTGCTTTGTTATTCAGGAGCTTTTTGCAGCAGGCCTGAGCTCAGGCACCCACCACATTGTCACCAGGTGCCAGCTCTGTCCCATGCCCACTCACCTCACCCTGCAGCAGAGTGAGCAAGCCTAAATCCCTGCCTATCTGCTCCCTGTGCAGGTGCTATGGAGAGCCCTGAGACAGTGAGTCCTACCTGACTAGCTGCAACCAGCTAAAATCAAATTGTCATTAATCCGTCGAGCCAGAACACACACCATACTCAGGGAGTACCAGGTGCATCCAAAACCAAACAAGGGCTGCCTGTTGCACCCAGCCAAAGCAGGCAGGTCCAGAGGATAAGAGGGATCAAACTAAACTTGACCTGGGTGATCCCAAAGATACCCTTAACTTTCCATTCTCCCAGCAGAAGAAAAGCAGTGCCACCCTTCCTTCCCACATACCACTTCTGCCTGGCTGGACAGGCAGCTCAGACCCCTGAGGGTACAGTGGAGCTTGTGGTGCCTGTTACAAAGCCCTGTAACAGGGGTTGATGATGTCTGTGTCTTTCCCTCTCCATCCCAAGGGGATCTGATCAATCAGCACACACCTCAGCCCACGCAGCTACTGGGCAGCTTCAGATCCTGCTTGTTAATGGAAACCACATCTGCAAAGACAGCAGCTATAAATAGGATGAATGCAGGCAGCCCCAGCTAAAAAGGCCTCTGGTCCCCAAGGAGAGCTGCCCCAGTTCTTGAGGCCGAGAATAAAACAGCTGGTGCTGAAGTTGATGCCTCACTCCTCTCCACACAGCTCCTTTCTGCCACCTTCCCTGGGGGGACACGGCCTCCCACACTGTGCTCCCTGAGCCCCTTCTGCCCCAGTGCTGCTCCTGCAGCAGCGCATACATCAGGGAACCTTTTAACAAACACACAGCAGCAGAGTGACCTAGAAACCTAAGCCATTTCTGGATTCCTGCAAATTTACTGCTGAGAATAAATGAGAAAAAAAGGAAAAACCACAGCACCTACCAGGAGCTTAGAATCTGCAGGAGCCAGGGGAGAGGCAGAGCAGCAACACCTGATGGCAGCAAATGGACCAATTAGGGCTGTAACTGTTTGTCTCTGCCAAGTTTAAAGGGAGCAGCTTCCAATCCATGGGGTGGGGGAAAAGGGTTGAGGGTCATTGGACCAGGAAGGTAGTCAGTTGTTCATCTCCTCCTGTCTTCCCCATCAGCTCTGAGGGCTTAAGAGAGTCTGGCTTCAAAATCTCTCTCCCATGGTTGGGTTTTACAAACTGTAAATACATCCAAAGAGGTTTCCAAATGATCTCCCTGCTCCGACTCCTTGATGTGCCCAGGTACTGTCCCTTGCCAGATGTGTGACCTGAGGTGCCCATTGAGGACAGGAAGGATCTGCTGCAGGGCAGCCCAAATGGAGCTATCGGGGAGTTCAGTCTCTCATCCACGTGGTTCAGGTGGGGCTTGCTTTATTCTTGCAGCCACTGTCACCGTGCTGGTCCAGCAGGTCCCTGGCCATGGGTGGCCTTGCTGGCACCATTTTTGGCTGGCTTTGGGATCTCCCTAAACTCCAGCTGCTGCTTTGCAAGGATATCCCTTATGTCTTCCAGGCCTGGCAGCTCATCAAGTGTGAGGAACTGGAGCCAGCAGGTTCCCAAAGCATCACAGCCAAGATTAAGCAGGGATGTAGGCACTGCCACCAGGGAATCCAGGCACGAGGGCTCCTCTTCCTTTCAGCCACGCTCGTGGCCATCTAACCTGAGACCTGTGGGCAGGGGGAATCCCAAGCTGATGGAGAGGACCATCTCCATTTTCCTGCTGCCTCCGAAAATAGCCAGACCTTCAAGAGAGAGCTGGGAGCTGCCGAAGGACTGTTTCTGCTGCTCTTCACAGAAGCTTTTCTGAGCTGGAAAGTTCACTTGTGACCTTGCTCAGAAAAAATAGCCTGGGGAAGCTGTTAGGAATTGGGAAGCATCTGCCAGGGGAATTGCAGAGCAGCAGAAGGAAAAGAAAGGCTCTCAAATATAGTAGCGCTTGAGACCCTCCAGCAGATTAACATCTCACGTGTAATTAAAGCTGAGCCCTGCTGGGAGTTCGTGTTTAGTTTTATTCCTGTGCGGAGTTTGGAACCAAAAGGTTGGCAGGGCTGAAATTTGCCTCCACAGCGAGAGGAACAAAATGAAGAGAGAAGAAAAAAAAGTGTACGTAGCAGAAGGAAAAGGAAACCACACAAATGCAAGATTTGCCGGCAAAAGCGAGCAGCCATGATTTCAGATCCCAGCACAGCACAGCCACCTGCCTTGCACGGGTATCTCGCTGCTCCCACCACCTCCCCACACCTCCCCTGCTCACCGGGGTGATACCCACACTCACAGCTTCTCCTGAGAGTCCCGGGCAGCCAGAAAACAGCTTCTCCCTCTTTGGCTTCTTGTTTACAGTCTTCCAAGGGAAGCTATAGAACTGAAGACCAGCCCAGGACGTCCAACCCATCCTCCAGTGGATGCTCAAACTCAAGGGCTGGAAAGAAAATCAGGTTTTATATTAGGTGCGTGGTAACTCCCACCCACAGCCTCTGGCCCTAGCCAGCCCCTCATCCATCCTCTGTGGGTGGGGATAGCCCAGTACTGTTTCCATACCATTGACCCTTTCTCCCCTCCCCATGCTGACACCTCCCCTCTGCTCTGCAGGGACCAACCACCTTTTTATTTATTTTTCATCCAACAAAAGAAAATCATCGGGCTTAACTCAGAGCAAATCCTGCAGGTCTGTGGTTGGCTCTGGGGGTGCCACGTCTCTGTACACCTTGGGGGAGCACATACAAAAGCACACCTGGTTTAGCAACATCTCTTCCAGCCGACCTGACCCTGCCACTTCAGCAGGAAGCAGAGCTGGAGCACATGCCAAACGACATGCAAGCAGCCATGCTTTAATGCTGCCTGCTGCGTTACAGCCTCAGGGAGCACAGCCCCACCACGCCTGTGCACACCCTGCACCAGCACAGGGAGTTTTGGCAAGCTCTCCGGTTCAACAGCACCCGTGGTCTGTCCCCTTCATCTGTACATGGACCATTCCTGCAGTGGGGCACACAGCCCTGGGTACCCCATCCCCGCAGCAGACCTGGCGAACATTCCCTGCGGGGCTCCACAGATGGAGAGACAGACTTCCCACATGCTGTTTCACCATTTCCCTCTCCATCCCCAGTAGTGCTGCCTGGCTCCCAAGTCTACCCAGTCTGTCAGCTGCTCAGCACCATCTGGTGGCTGTGGACTAGTGGCCCAGAGACTGGTTTGGCCAGTTTGAGCTGCTTCTGGCCAAAGGGTAAGGGTTATCTCATGCCCTCTTTCCCAGCACCTGCTCCCTCACCAGCGCAGGGTGGGCCGTGTCCCAGAGGGGGACCATGTCCTACCAGGCAGCAGCACTGGGATGAGGACCATGTCCCAGTGGGTGGCAGTGCCCAGAGGGATGGGAGAAGATCCCCATGGTGCTGGTGGGGCCCATGAGGCCCAGGGTGCTGCCATGGCACCTCACTGCCTCCACTGCCACTAGAGGCCGACAGCACCAGGGGAGTGGCACTGCCATGCTGAACACCCCCACCTGCCCTGTCCCCGGCCACCGCCGGCCACGCCGCTTGGGGGACCCATTGCCACGCTGGCACATGGGCCAGCCCTGGTCTAGGATGGCGGCGAGCATCATTCTTTCTTTCTTTTTTTTTTGCTTAAATTTATTATTTTTTCTTTCCCCCCCTCTTGCTCCTCCTCGTCCAATTTGTCTTCAAAGCTGACATGAGAGAAAACCCCAAATGACAGCGCCTGCCCGGCACAGTTTTACCACAGTATCCTGAAAAAGGCATCTGGTGAGCTGATAGTGCAGGGGGGCTCCGGGCGGGAGCCCCTGCCGGAAGCAGAGGACTGGTGGCGGTTGAAGGGCCGATGCTTCAGCACGGGCAGCAAACAGGAAACGTCCTCAGGGCACAGGGAGCTCCTCTGGGGCTGCTCCAGGGTCTTGAGGCACAGCTGAGGCAGCCCACCCCACTGGGGCCATGGTGGGCTTGCTGGGACCCCCATCCTCCCTGCCCAGGCCCACTGCCATCTTGTGCAGGGCTCCAAGTTGCACTGTTGAGCTGCCTCCTCCTCCCAAGGACAGCAGCCATGCACACTGAAGCTGGAGGAGCACCACAGGGTCGGTGTGGGCCTTGCCTGCCATGGCAGACCCAGCTTTGATGGCTCTGGTGTCATGGGATGTCTCTGGTGTCAGGGGATGTCCTCCGTTGGTGTCACTTGCGTGGCTCTCTGTAGTGCCCAGCCTGAAGCCTCTGCTGTGCCAGGGGCTCCAAAGGCGGTGGGGACCATCCTCCTCCCATGGGGACACGAGGGCTGAGCATGGCAGTGGCTCACGAGGCACAGCCGTGAGGTGCAGAGCATCGCTCGGCCAGCAGGGATGCAGCTGCCTCAGCCCGACAGTGCAGGCTGGAGAAAGCCGACCCTAGCAAAGAGTGACCCGAGGGTATCCCACACCTCTGAGTTCAGCACGGCGTGGGACACTCAGAAGAGAGGAGCCACCCCCAACACCTCGGAGAGCACAGAGGTAGAGAGCAGAGAAGCTGTGAGCTCACAGCTGAAGCAGGAGCCACACTGCACATTGTGTTGGGTCCCTCCCCACGGAGGGGAGATGTTGGCTCGGGCATGCAGGCTCTGCTGGCTGCCTCCATGTCATTGTGCCTCTGAACACCACGCCCTGCCACATCCAGCTGCTGGGGACACAGCCTGGTGCTCTCTCCCCATCCTTCACAGTTCCTGACTGTACAAGGCTGCTGGGTGGCTGCGCAAGGCTCTGCCTGGAGCTTGCCGTTAGGACAGCATTTTGCTCTCAGCCGGGTACACAAGCAAAAAGACCATGGGTACTTCTTGCCCTCTGACTCTTGAACTGGTCCAGACTGGAGTGGTCCAGGGCTTGCTGGGCTTGGACCAAAGACCAGAGATGCTGGCTAACCAAATATCCACCCACGGTGAAATTTTCATCGCCCACAGAGCAGCATCACAGTGGCAATGGTTCAGAACAGATAGGGAAGGTGATGGCGGATGCTCGGCACCTCTTTGGCAAACCTGCTGTGCAGAGAGAAAAAAGGACTGGTGAAGGAAATGACAGTGAGGAGCTCAGGACCAGCCCCCAGGGCTGCTGCCACTAAAAGGCAGGATGGTGTCCTCTGCCAGATCCAGCTGCTCAGGGTCCCAGGCAGCCAAAACCACACTTCCCTGCTGCTCGACGTACATGCCAACACACTTCTAGTGTAACCTTTGGCATCCAGGGAGATTATACAAGCTCAAGGCATTCAGAGAGGGATGATGATGAGGATTTAGAGAAGCTGGTGGTGAAAGAGCACATCCACATGATGTGGGTTAGCAGGGACAAGGTGTGAGCTCAGGAATGGAGGATCAAGTGAGAACTAGCTCTGGGCAGGTGAATTACTGAGGTGCTAAGGCTAAAAAGGAGTAATACAACCAGAGCATCAGAGCAAGCATCCTAGCTGAGCGTCCTTGATAGACTGGTCCTTCATATCAGGGGGTGCTGTTTGGGATATATAACACCTGGCTTGTTTGAAAAGGAGCTCGTGGGACAAAACTACAGGAGCTGAAGGATTCCTCATCATCCAGATGAATGAATGACACTCACTTCTGAACGAGGCTGCAGCTCTCCAGAAGGTGGGTGGATACAAAAACCTCTTGGCTTTATCCCAGCCAGCAGTCCGAGAGTACCCTGTGAACAGCACCACCTCTGTGAGTGGTGAGTGCAGAGCACGGGCAGCAGCCGCAGAAGCCGGGAGCGCAGGAGGATGCGCATCCCAGGGGCAGCGAGCTGGGCTTGCACCCTGCCTGCCCTCCCTCCTCACCCCATCCCTGCTGGTTCCTGCGCCCGCAGTGCCCCCTGCCTTCGCTTGCACGGCCCTAGGTCAGCTCTGCCCACAAGATTTGGTGTAACCTCCACCTTGGGACATTTCCATGCCAGAGAATTAGAACAGGCAGCAGCTTTTGCTACCTTTGGGACAGCAGTTACTGTGCCACAGGGCGCCTTCGCATGGCAGCTTTATGAACTGGCAACAATTCTATTGGAGGGCAGTGCCGAAATTTGTTATCCTTACAATTTACTGATATCTTGCAAGCAGACTTCAAGACTTTTCATCACGTGCATGCAGCATCGCTGGATACTCAACACATGTAGGGAGGGAACAAGGCAGCCCAGACAGGCACTGCACCCCTTGCTCCTGCAGGATTTACCCTCGACTGCTCACGGAAGAAGATTTTGTCACCCACCCCTGCTTTCTCTGCCCAGGACTGTCAGCTTCCCACTCTGGCACTGCCCACCTCCAGCCCCACAGCCAGGAGCAAGCATCACCTTTGCAACAGCTCGGCCGGCACAGGAGCCTGTGCTTGCAGCCGGCCCCTCCGCCCACTCCCCTGCAGACCTGCGAGGAGGGAAGAAGGAAACCGGACTAGAAAGGGACTGAGATGGAAAGCGCCTCTCCCTGACTCGTCATCCAGCCCAGGGGAGAGAAAAGTCCTCGGTTCCCCTTCTTACGGCAGAAAAGCAGGAGCTGCGGCTGCTCGGGGGATGCTGCGGGTAGGAGCCCCCTCCTTGCTCTAAGATTGCAGCGTGGCAGCTCCCAGGATGCGGGCACTCTCCTGCTCCGCGGGATGCAGGGCTGCCCCGAGGGTCCCCCGGCTCCCGGCCGCCACCAGGGGTCCCTGCAGGCCCGCGCTTCGCCCGCCACGGGGACACGGGGACAACCTGCTTCCCCTGCCTCGGCCCACCCTGGGCTGGCATTTCGAGGGGGTTTGTTGGCTGGGCCAGCACGGAGCTGAATCCCAGACTCGGCATGCAGAGAGGGATGCAGGGCAGAAATAGGAAGGATGAGGGAGGGACACAGGGCAAAGCTGTGAACAGCGTGGACATGGCCCCACTGGACCCCAGCTCCTGTAACTACTTATTTAAGCCTTGCTTTGAGGGTGTTTTTTCTCTGATTTATCCCAGAGAGACTTTTGTTTGGCATGATGTCACGGGCAGGTGTTAACGGGCTTGGATAGTGTTTTGGGAGACACATACAAAGTGCCCAGGGCACAGATGGGAACAGGAAGGGAAGGTGAGGCACTGGAGGCTGGGTAAGGACACGGAGTGCCTCATTCAGGTGGGAAAGAGCATGTGACCCACCAGACATGAATGTTCCCTGACAGAGCAGCAAGGAGAGCAGAGAGAAAACCAGCGCACCAAAGGTGATGGAGCCAAGGAGGCCTCTGCGGGGTTCTTGCACCTGCATGGCTGCAAGCTGTGGAGCCCTGAGGAAGCTGTGGTGATACCAGGGACCAGGCAGTGGGGGAGATACTGAACAGTCTTCTCTGGCAACACGGGCAAGGCCGGAGCAGCTGGTAACAATGACGAGGGGAGCTTTGTTCCTCACGCAGCCACGGAGAAGCCCCTTCTTGCAGCCAGGAGTGCTCCCATCACAGTCAAAGCTTTGCTGGTGGGCAGCAGAGCAAACCCGGCCTGGGCAGGGACCCACGAGAGATGTGCAGCAATGTCTCAGGCAGCCAGCACTGCTGATGTTCCTGTTCAGGCTGGTACAGAGGGGCAGGTCCCCCACCTGCAGAGGTGAGAGGATTTGCATCCAGGGTTGACAAGGGTGATGCACACCCTTCAGGTAAACCCTTTGTCTCTTCCTCTCTCCTCAAAGACTGTAGGGGGGGATGCAGATCTGCAGATGCAGCAATGCTGAGAAAAGCAGCATCTACCCCCTTCGCCCCCCCAGTGTGCTCCAGTATCTGTTTGAGTGCTGTCCGCCTTAGTTTCCTCCCCTCTGACAATCTGACATTAATCTCCCCCGCACTGCTGTCCTGGTCACGTTCATTTTTATCACAGTTCCGTTAGTGCCAGGCTGAGCTTTCCGGGCGCCGGCGGGGCCCTACGTGTGGTCCTCGTGCCGGTGCTGCCAGGCTCCCGCAGTCCCGCTGCCACCAGTCACCCCAGTGGGGCTGCCCCCACCCTCACCAGTCAGAGCTGCTCACCACATCAGGATACAGAGCAGTACACCAATTCCGGACGGGCTTATTTCAGTGCTCTGGTCAACCGCAAGCGTGGCGGGTTTCACAAACACGGCATGCCAGCCCCATGCAGCCTAACGGATGCTCCGGCTGCTCCATGGGACCATGCTGACAGCAAGAGCCCCTGCAGCCACCCCAAAGAGAGCCCAGCCTGGCTCTGGTGTCTCTGCTCCAGGCCAGTCATCCTGAGGCTAGGTAGAGAGGAAGCCTGAGGTGTGTTGAGCTTCTTTGATTCTCAGCCTGGTTTGCAGCGCCTCAGCGTGTGGCAGGCCGTGAGCACGGCAGAGGCTCTGCGGTGGCAGCTTGGGTGCATCCGTGGCACCTGCCTCCAGCAGGCACAGGCTGTTGCAGAGCAGGATGGTGCCAATCCCACGTGTGACCCGTGCAGGCAGGGCTGGGCCAGGCAGGTGATGGCACTTGCTCAAGTTCCCTGCCACTTAATGAGTTATCAGAGCTAGTAAGTTATCACAGGCAAACAAAAGCTGGTGCTGGTGCTGCCAGGCTGTGGTTTCAGCAAGAAGCCCAGGCAATCACTGCAGCTGACTGAGGGAGCAGCTCCTTGTGCTGCAGTAAATGCCCCTGGCACTGCTTTGCTGACCTCTGCAGCTCTGTTCAGGTACATGTTTCTACTCAGTTAGATTTGGCTCCTGGGGACTGAGACTTCAGCACAAATCTCATAAGAAGGAACATGACTGAGCAGGCACAAAAGAGCAGAGCACAGAGCAGGAGAGCAGCCTGGGGAAATTCCATGTATGGACACAGGTTCCCCTCTGCCCAGCGCCTGCTCAGGATGTCACCTGTCACCCCAGGGAGACAACACCCTGCAGGTAATACCCTCCCTACAGCCCTGCTCCTGGAGCTGCATCCAGTCTGCCTGACCCCTACCCCCCAGCCCCCTGAGGAGGCCTAGCCCCCTACCCATGCCCACAGAAGACCCATTTTCAGGCAGAAGGTGCTACCTCAGTGCTGGCTGCCTGCACAGGCTGCCAGTGCCCTTGTGACCACGCTTTCCACAACTGCACCGAGCACAGAGCAGCCCTTGCAGTGCTGATGTGGGTCTCTGGGCAGGAAAGCCCTGGGGAGCAGCAGCTCAGGAAGACAGGGGTTTTGTGGCTCTCCAGGTTTTATTTCTGATTGCTCCTGATTGTGAATGATTAAAAATAAAAAAAGAAAAGAAATAACCCCTACGCACACATTAGCTGTTTACCTGCATGTCCCCTCTTTTCCCAGGCTCTCCTGGTGCCTCCACACATGTCCCATCATCCCAGGGGTCTCCAGAGGTCCTAGATGCCAGTGATGGCCTTGTGCAGCACAGATGCTCTGGGAAAAAGCTGGCTGCCACCGTGGGCTCCCCCTGCTCCAAGGTACTGTCAGAATCCCCCAGTCCAACAGTGAATTTAGCTCCTCTTGAGCCAAATATCCTTTATAAAACCAAGAAATGGAAAAGCAAACATCTGGCCCACAATACAGGCAGCTTCATGCTCTGTGAACAGACATTGCTGGGGCAAAGGGCTCACCCCTGTCTGCAGTGAGTGGTGGGCAGCACAGACCCCAGGGGCTCGCAGGGGTGACCTGAACTGCCAGCAGCAGAGAGGCACCCAGATCACCACCCCCTCATCTCTCCTCTCTCAGGGCTGCAGAGAGCCCTGTGCCCTGTTTGCCTGCCCACAGGACCAGTGGTGCTGGGGGGTCCCGGGGCACACGGGAAGGGTGTCCTGGCAGAGACAGAGCCACAAAGCAGCAGCACCTGCTCTGAGCGCATCCCACCTGCGTCAGGAGGCAGAGGCTGCTGAGAGACGCTCCTCTGCCTGTCATCGGTGCAGCTTCTTCTCTTCAAGGTCCTATTGTGCCCCTTTGAGCACATTGGGAAGCTTTGCCAGACTAATCCTGCCTGGTATCCACCCCCTCTGAAACTGGGAAAACAATGCCAGCCCTTAACTTTGTAATCCCAGCAGGCTGGGGAACGTGCACGCTTTGCTTTGAAGGCAGCCCTGCCTCAGCCCATCTGCGGGGCAGGGCTGGGAGCCTCCGTCCTCTGTTGTCATCCTGTGACAGCTCCAGGAGACATCTGTCACTGCTGGCCTGGTGCAAGCACGTGGCCGAGCCAGCACAGCCTGTTGGAGGGGGCTCTGGGCGCCTTGCCCCACCCTTGCCCTGCCGCAGCAAATCCAGCTGGAGGGGAAAGGCTCCTCCAAGGCACCTTTGGGATGTGCCTTCCCCAGAGACCCAAGGGCCAGTGGCTCAGGATGCCTTGCAAGGGGCTCTGGGGCTGCTCAGACCTCAGAAGGGGCTAATCTGCCCAGCCCAAATATTCCTCCATTCCTCCTATAGGAGGTCTGGGGAATGCCACCGGTGCCAGCGGGAGGGGAGCTGCCCTCCCCACCCACCCTGTGAGGGACAGGCTGCTGGGGAACAGTGGGGTGTAACACAAACAGGAAAACTGTCAGGGACCCAGCCCTTTCCAGCTGGGACAGGAAAGAGACACTCTGGGTCCCACTCAGGGCCCAAGTCGGGTGTGCTGGCAGCCACAATGGGGACACCCAAACACCAAACAGAGCCCACCGTGGGGTGTCCATCCCACCAGATTATTCTCGGGGTCACCCCACACCTTTACAGCCCCTTCACTGCCCACCCAGGAGCAGATCATTCCCAGATTTCCTGAACCTAAGGACAAGGCTCTGTTACCACCCCTCGAGTGGGAGCCAGCCAGGCTCGGGATCCTGGGGGCGATCCAGAGGCTGAGGCTGCAGGGACCCCACGGCTCCTCTCCAGGGAGGCATCTGGCCCCACAGCGCAGGAGCAGCTTGATGCCCTCACAGGGACAGAGAGGGGAGTTCAGCAACGAGAAGCCAGGGAAAAGCAGAGACCAGAGGAGGGAAAGCATCCCTACAGACTAAAAGAACAGAGGTGACATCCCAATTCGCTGGCCTAGAGCCTGGGGGGTCCCCGGCAGCGGCCGCGCTCCGGGCTGGCGGCGAGCCCGGCCCCGGGGCCGCCGGAGGGCACCATCCGCCCGCTTTTCCCGGCTGCCTGGAGCTCCCGAGGAGCAGCCCCGGCCCGGCTGTTCCCGAAGCAGCCGGGACGCCGAGCTATTCAAAGGCACACGAAGGCTGTTCACATCTACATCCTGCTCTCTAACGCACGGACCCTCCTTCTCCAGCACCCCTAATCTCTGCCCAGCCCCACGCACGGGGGAATGCGTGAGAAGTGGTCACAGGCATCCCCACACCGGTGACAATGGGCAGAAGGGAGCAGGACCCACGAGATGTTGCCCCCAGTGAGAGGCAGCAATCAATCCCGCAGCACCAGACCCCCAGCTCCTGGGGAACAAGAGAAGTCTCACGGTGCTGGGCCACATTGGTACTTTGGGGTTAGAAGTGGTGAGGTTTGGTGCACGCTGTAAGGAAAGGGCTGGGTAGCCCGGGTTTGTCCCACTCTGGTGATGGGTGCCCACCACAGCCCCATGCTGAAACTCACCCAAGTGTGGTAGGGACGAAGCACTGCTGAGCACCCACCTGAACTCTGCACACTCATTCCCACGGGACCCCAGCCCCACCTGCAGTCCTGGCTGTAAACGTGCCCTGGGTATGATGCAGAAAGCCGAGGGCACAGCATGGCTGTGGATTCACACCAAATTCCTGTCCAGGCTTGAACATGCAGAGACGGAGGAGGAGAGACAACTGCCCGACCTCCTCCCATCCCTGTCCCCAGCCCATGCCCACAACAGCTGCCTCTGCAGTCAAGCCCCTGTCTCCTGTCACCGCGCCGCTTGCCTTTATTTGAAGCGCCTCGCCGCTGCCTGCCAGCGACGAGCCCCTGTCAGTGGTGTCATTCCCCCTGTCAGCGCCCGGCCGCCCTGCAGGTGTGAAGACAGGACGGCCCTTTGTGTGTGAGCCTTCTCCAGCTGCCCCCGCCCCTGGCGCTGGGCTCCCTCCAGCCTTGGCACGTCTCCCCCCGGCTTTTCATCGCCTCCCCTCTCGCCCGTCACAAAGGGCAGCCCTGTCCTGTGTGGGAATGGGAGCTGTGGCGGGATGGCGTGTGCTGCACATCGCCCCGAGATGGGTGTCCCTGGGGCTGGGCTCCCCACGGAGTGAGGGAAACAGGGAGACAGGTGAATCTCCTGGGCGAGCCAGGATGGGGCATGGGACACAGTTCTGACAAGTAGGCTCACAGTGACTCCTGCACACCTCTACACGTCCCACCCGTGGCCATGCAGCCAGGAGAGGAGGGATTTTGGGTGTGCACCGCTCCATCACCCCGTGTATGGAGCAGCCTTGGATACAGCCCACCATGGCGCTTCTCAGGGTAGGGGGAAACCTGCTTCTCTGTGGTTTGCTCTTTATTGAGCTTTGTAGTGCCAAGGATTCCTACAATCATGAAGGAGCGAGTTTGACCTCCTCCTCTTCCCAGTTTCCAACTCATTCCATTGAGGAATTCCCCCAGGGAGAACAGTGAGGCAGTTGCCATTACGCCCAGTGGGCTGTTTGCCTGCAGGCAACTGGGGTTGGTTTGCAAAACAGAGAGAGAAAACAGGTTATGTTTGAAATATTTGCAGCTCTTCCTGTAACAGCAAAGAATCTGCCTGCAGCCTCTGACCTGGCACAGATCACAGCCCCTGTGTTTGTTTGGTGGCCTTGAGATTTACACCTGGCCAGTGGGGACAGGCAGGGAGACCTCCAGTCCCAGCAAAGAGCAGAAAGTGTCTGTCTTGCGCTGGCTGCCTGCCCTGCTCCGGGCCAGGGATTTCTGTGGGCTCGGGATATCCTGCTCCTTCTGCCCCAGGATAGCAGGTGCTGCCCAACCTCAGCAAATCCCTCCCTCCTGCCTGCAGGCGCAGCTCTGGCACAAGCGGCCGTGCACGTCCCCCAGTTGGGACAACAGATGATGGAAAGGATCAGATCCTCTGAGCAGTGGGCTGGTGGCCTTGGGTGCTTGGCAAAGCAGTATTTCCCCTCCCCTACTCCAAATCTGCAGTGCTTTGGGCACCATTAAATCACAGTGATTTGAGAGTTTGTTTTGCAGTTCATTGATTCCCTCATTGAGCCGGCTCACACTGGCCAAGAAGCAGCAGGACAAGGGGTACAGGGTTAGGCTGGGAAAGGATTTCTCCATCATGCCTTCCCCCTTTCCAAAAACAAACTAGGCAGCTCACCGTGCTCAGTTCCCTGCTGCACTCTCCACTTTCCAAAGCCTTTGCCAGACATCCCCCTGTGACTCCCCTCCTCTGCAGAGCCCACGCTGCAATTGCTGGCCCTTCCTGTTCTCTGTCCTGCAGATCATTAACTAGCTCTGCTCTCTCTCTTTTTATTTTTTTCTTCTTCCCTTTTGAACATATCAGCCTCATGGAATCAAAGAGGCATTTCAGTGACTCAGGCGTTTCCCATTGCCCTATTCCAGCATCCTCTACTCTTAACGCTGAGAGCTTTTCACGTCCTATTTGGAACTGATAGGAAGCCCTTTCATTGTTTCACTACATGGATATTAACACTGATGAAGGAAATGCTCCATCTGATAACAGAACCGTTGAAAAGAGCACCATTTCCAAACGAGCAGACTCGGAGACAGTGCATTCCTGCAGCTCTCACCAGCTCAGCACACTCGCCTCGGGCAGCCCCAGCATGCAGGGACCAGCTCCCCACTACTCATCCCTGCAGGCTGGGATCTCACTTCGGGACCTCTAGGAAACCTGTTCTTCCCTTGTCCCAGCACAGGACAGTGCCCAGGTTTATTCTTGAGATCAACTTGGCATCTTCCACTTGCTCTGAGATGCTCTGGCTTGAGTAGCCCAATGGCCAACTGTGAGGTCAGCCTCTGACTGGAGGGAATATGTGTGTCTCAAGGAGTCAAGCAAAAAAAAGCATCCTGCCTGGGAGGACATCAGCTGGCATTTAAGGCATTCTCTGAGCTGGTGTCCGTTCTACTTATCAGCTTTTAATTAATTAATCCTGAGAGCCCCTCCTGGGGACAAAGTCTCTTAAATGGAGCTCAGAAGAGATAAAAAGTCCCTTGAGGGATAGCTAGAGGGAGAGCCAAAAGCTCCATCTCGTGCCCCAGCACCACCAAGTACAGCCACCAGAATCTCCATGGGGCTTCCCAGACTGACAGCTCTGCCGTACCCCAGGGTCCCCACAAACAGCACAGGCAGGTGTGCAGCTTCTCTCCAGGCCATGTCCTGAGTCAGGCACCATGGCAGAGAAATGCCTCTTTCCAAAGTGTTTTGATTGTTTCAGGACTGTCTGCTCTCCCTCAGACCTCTCCAAAGCTGGCTGGGCAGTGTGGTTTTCTGTCTCTCCTGAAAGTCATTTCCTCCTGCTGTGGCAGCCCTAATCAATTAGTGACCTATAAATAGCCTCCCTGATTGCACAGTGACATCCGGAGCACATCATCACCGCCAGTTTCCTCCTCTACCTGGGGAGCAGGCTTTTTCCAGAGCACGGAGGGTGGGTGGGGAGCACCCCTCTGCCCAGCCCTCTTTAATGCTTCCCATCACCGGGTGACTTTCCTCTCTCTGCCCATCTCCTCCCACTCCCATGCAACAAGAAATTCAGTTTTCAGCCTTTGATGTTCTGGTAACACCCAGACCAGCACAGAAAGGTCCCTAAGCTCTACCTGAGCTCCCTTTGGAGTGGTGCTCACTCCTACATAATTCCACTGAAAAGTCCATTTATCCCATTTACTCCTGACCATCAGGGTCAGTGCAACCATCCCAGAGGATTCTCCAGCTTCCAGAAACGATGATCAACCCAATCTCTGTTCATCAGCAAACCTCCCAATTCACTGGACAGGTCAAAAAGAGAGTCAGGAAGCTTTGGAGAGTCACCCAGCACAGGGACCACAGGGGAGTCTACAGCTGAGATCCAGCCTGACAGCACCCACCTGGGACAAGCTTCCTCCCACCTGGTGACACTCTCAAAGTCTCAGGCAGGATGGCAATGTGTGGGCATCTCTGCATGCTTATTGCTGCAAGAAAGCCATCACTACCTATCTCTTTCTTCTGCTGACCAAGCAAAGATAATTAAATCATAAAGTCAGAAAATATCCTGAGTTAGAAGTCACCCACAAGGATCATCAAGTCCAACTCTTGGCTCTGCACAGGACAGCCCCAAGAATCCCACTGTGTGCCTGAGAGCATTGTCCTACGTTAATGAGCAAAGCATTCATCAAAATAGAGGGAATGGGGTGGCTGGCAGATGCCCCCCCTTTTCTGCCATTTTCCTTTCCCAGCTGATGTGCAAACCCCATATCTCATGGCCCCATTGGACTTTTGCTCTGCACTTGCTCAGCAGTTGGGGGCTTTCACTTCTGAGTTACTACAGTCATCAAGCTGGCTCACAAGCCTGGAAATATAGGAATTCACAGTTTTTTAAATGTGTATGTGTACAAGAGAAATCCAAGCTCGTTTATCAAAATATACATATCTCATTTATATTTTTTTGACTCGCTGGGGTCTTGCCTGGGCCATGCAGCAGGGCTGTCCCACAGAAGCTGCTATTCTGAGGAGCCGAGACACTCAGTAGTTAAAAGATTTCTTATTTTCTTGTATCTCGCCTCTGAAGGGCTGCCTCTGGCACCACCGGAGGAAGTCACCCAGTGTTTTGTTCTCGTAAACTGCCCCTTTGATCGGCTGTGATTTGAGTGGATCAAACAGCTCTGAGGACGTAACCACAAATCCCAGAACATGCTATGACGGGCAGGGGAGTGGTGTCTCCAGCACGAGCTGGCAAAGCCTTGGCCATCACAGCCGGGAAACAGCCCCCCACCCTGACCCAGCCCGAAACCCCCAGCGGGCATCTCCAAGTTGCCACAATGGCCACAGCCGACGGTCTGGCTGGAGCAAAGCTCCTGGGACATGGCTCAACGGGGAAACGCTCCTGCCCTGCCGGCGCGCTGGGCCACGGCGCTGGAGCTGAGCTGCCCAGCCTCAGGCACACACAGGGTTTTCTCACCATCCCAGCCAGTGCTCACTGCTCCATGGCTGCTTCCTTTTGCCCCGCTCCTTCCCCATCTTTGGGAACTCACACAACCCTCATACCTGTATGGGGCAATCCCCATCCCTGAGCAGCAGAGCCAGCTCGGCGGTATCTGAGCCCAACCTGGATGAAAGCCAGCCACGAGCCTCAGTTAACTGTCCGTGCTCATCCTCCTGGGCACACAGAGAAGGGCTTGGGTGGAAAATGAGATTCTCAAAGATCAGGCTGTACCACAACATTGCATGTTTGACATGTGTTTTCCATGTATAATAAGCAAGGGACAAGGAGCTGAGCACACAGTTCCTCAGGAGGGACCTGACTGGTCCCTGCATCTGGTCTCCCAATAAAATACTTGGATATACTCAAACCACCATGGTCCTTATGTCTTAGAAGTGCGTTGGTCTGGGAGCAGCTGCCCTACAAAGCAATGTCCAACCATTTGGTGCCACGAAAGCGCAGCCCCATGTAGAATCTCTGCTGGCTAATAAAGGGTTGAGTGCATGTCAAGCTCTTTCCCTCTGTGGTAGCACTAACAAGCCCTTTTCTCTACCGGTTCAGCTCTTTGCATGCACATTTTCAGGGGCTTTGAAAAGCCCAGAAGAACAGTGGGACAGGCACACTGAGCTTACATAACCGATGTGCACAAAAAAAGTGCATGTGGGATAGCCATGGCTTTTGTGCTCCAAGAAAAGGGAGCAGGGGGTCTGCTGGTGGACTGGAGGAGACCAGCCATCAGGGGGGACAGAGCACAGTCGCCCTCCAGTCAGCCAGCCTCCCCTCCATCAAAGGGACACCAGCCGCCACAATTTGCTTGGGTCACAAGTCCTCTCTCAGCTACCTTTTGCCAGCTCACATGGCTGCCAGCTCATGGCGAGAGAGCTCATTTGGCTGGGTTTGGTGTTTTTCTTAAACCTCATCTGCTAGAGTCAGGAGAACATTGGTTTGGTTGTGATCCATATTTTTAACCTAAAAACAAGGGCAATTTTAGCACTTGGAATTACAACAGGAAAACAACCCCTCTCGCTCTCCAAAACCCAGCAGGCAGATAAAAACAACATCCAAAATGTTCATTTTGGTCAATTTTCTTGATTCTGGTCATTCACACCGACAACATGGAACAGAGAGATGTTGAACTCCCACCGGCAGATGCTTGGGTTCAGCAGGGAAATGGAACAAAAAAGGCAAAACCCTACACAAGATAAAGGCACACAAGGTATGAGACAAGGATGGTGCTGGACCAGGCTGGGTGGGAGATGGAGGATGAAATTCCTCCATCAGAGGCTTTGCCATGGAGAAAGGTGGCGGCAGATGCCAGGCAGGGAGGTGGCATGCCCAGGGCTGCCAAGGGCCAGGGACCAGCCCTAGCAGGCCCTTTGCATGGACCAGCCTTAAGCATATTTCCACACAGCTGGAGGGAAACCCCAGCTGCAGTCCTGAAAAATAACAAATAATAAAAGTGGCTGTGAGCAGCAGCAGGGCTGGCAGGAAACATTCCCAGTAGCAGCTGCTTCCTGAGTGCGACATTTATTTGATCCCCTGGCACCATCTGGGCCATGCCCTACTCTTTGTTTTCATTAAGAGTTTAGAAAAACAATTCAGCTTTGACTAATTGCTCTTTAAGGTCCCAGGCTCACCCTTTCTCCTCCCCCCACATTTCCTCTCCCACCCCCTCACCCTCCATCCATGCCCTCCATCCCCTCCAGCCAGCTCTCCCCTTCCATCCATGCCACATAACACCCACTGCCCCTGTGTTCCCAGACGTACCTGCTGTCCCCTAGTGCCAGGCAGGATACATCTTCACGTGTTGTCCCCCATGAGCATCCTCCTTTGCCTGCACGGGCAACACTGGCACAGGCACAGCAACACATGCCACGATGTGCCAGGCAAACCCTGAAATGTGCTGGGGTGGAGCTGTGCCCCCCTTGGCAAGGGAGATGAAGTGGATCAGCAGCACCATCCAGGACAACTGTGCTGTGAGCGGACACCTCCCAAATCCTGTGGGCTGGGAGCTGCCGGTGCCCTGCCCAGACCCCTCACAGTCCTCTTTCCATCTTCAATGAGAGCACGTTGTCCTGGGGGAGGCAGCCCTACGACCCAGCCTGGAGAGCGGGCCTGTTTTGTCGAATGTGTATTTTCCACCCTGGAATAATGAGAGAGTAAAAAATCAAGCCTTGATTTGAAATCCTTGCCATGCTGGGAGGGGGGTTGTTATTGCACAGGACTTGCATGTTCCCCCCTCACCCGGTGTCCTCACCTGATGGCTTTTGCAGGATTCGCAGGGAGGACAAGGAACCAGAGGAATTCCGGCCCCCTAATTACACTTGCTGGGAGGAATTTGCTTTTGCAATATCCCTGCTGAGTTAACCTAACAAGCATGGAGACGAGCCTTTCTTATTTAATTAGCAGCTCTACCGTGAAGTCCCCTTCACAGCACGCACACACCGGCTGCCCCCTCCTCGAGAGCCCTGCCGGTGTTTGTTCCCTCTCCCCTCACCCTTTGCCCTTTGCAATCCTCTGCGAAAGCTCAAAGCACTTTTATGCCTTCCTACTCCCACTTTCCGGTCCTAAAAAGTGTGCTTGGGTCGAGGCAGCGGCTCTGTTTCCTTGCTCCTTCCTAACAAGTGCTTCCTGCTCCTTGCTGCCTGTGATTATGTGGAGCTCACGAAGCGCTGGGATTTCCTCCCCTGGAAACCCCGCTGGCTCCACGGTGCTCTCTGCTCTGCTCTCCTCGGAGGGCTGGGTAACTCATTACTCCAGCCCTGCAATCTCGGCTGGGAAAGCAGCCGCGTGGGAAACCGCAGCCACCAGCCGCGCTCCCGCTTCCTACGGCAGCAGGTTGGCAGAGGGCTGATCCCTCTGCAGGGGGAAACTGGCCAAGGGAAAGCTGGGAGGGCATGGGGGAACGGTTTGGGGAGTTTTCTTATCTAGTGGGGCTTGCTGCTGGACGGAGGTGGCAGGGACACGGGGACCACGCTCGTTGTGGATTGCTGCGAGTCGCTTCGGAGCCATCAAAGCCCGCAGGCTGGGTCGCACTCAGGGGGCTTGGTGAAGGTCACAGGTGGAGCTTGGCTTTCCAACAGGGATCAGTCCGCTTCCAGGTGTGCTGTGAAAGGCAGCCAAGGTAGCAGAGATCGCTGGTGGGCCAGGCTTATGCTGCCAGAACAAGGACTGCCAAGGAAAACACTCTGAGGGTTTGCAGGCTAAAGCACTGACCCTCTCCGAGGCAGAGCTGTGCTGGGAAAACTCTGCAGTGAAGAGACTTGTCCTGTACTCCAGGCTAGCTAGAGTTGTATTGTAATGGGAGAAAACAGAAAAATAGGCTTTCTGGGCCTAGAGAATCATGGCACTGGCCTCAACTGTGGTGGCTGGGAATACTGTATTTTCCCCTGCTGTCAACTGTGGGGTTTCAGTAGCCCCAGTTTGCACCCTTAAGCCATGATGGCATGTGTCAGCTTCAAATAGGTACACCACAAGCCTCTATCCAAAAAGTTGCCCAATGACACTTTCCTTATCACCTGTGCCTATCTGCTTTCCCACTTTGCCAGCTGTGCCAGTCCAGGTCTGAAGCAGAGGCTCCTGCAGCCATCCCACTGCTCACGCTTCCACAGACAGTCCATCCGGAATGGAGATCAACACCGAGACAGAACTCTCACCTGCACGCTGAAGGAAAGGACAGGGCAGCAGAGCAGCAATGCTGCGAGCAGGTGCAGCAGTGGCTTTGCGTGACTGTAGGATGCCAGGAGAAATGAGCCGGGACATGGCCACCACATGGACTTTCTGGAGCAAGAGTAAAGTCAGATATTAGCCCCTTGTTGAGGACTGAACTCACTCAGTGGGCTGGCAGAGGAGAACAAAGCCGGTAGCCCTCTTGGAGACATGCTGATGTGCCAGCACAGAGCCCAAGCTTGCTTAATCGGCAGATGGATTAAGGGAATTGTCTATGAACACAAGCAAGGGGGCATCACAGGGGTCCAGGAGGTAAGCAAAAGGAATCACAATAATTATTGATCAGTTGAGGTCCTTCTGGCTAAAACACACGCACCTTAACACAGGAGATAACTCAAAGCATACGTGTGGAAGAGGTTTTTGGAGAAAAGCCCAGAGTCTCATCCTCCTGCCTGGATTGCAGGCAGCAGGACAGACAGGAGGAAATGGGGAAAGCTGGAGGGAACATGGTAACAAGCCCCACTCTTGGCCATGGCCTAACTGCGGGCCACGCGTGAGTGGAGGAAAGGAAACAACACCGTCCCTTAGGGCTGGGTCTGTTGCCAACTGTTCTAAAATATGGCAGCTTGGGTTTCTCCAGGGCCAAGGCCCAGGAGGTGCAGAGTAGAGGTTCACACGAAAAGGGGATCTCTGTGGGCAGCGTGGATGCATGGCATGGAGGAGACACACCGTGATGAGTCTGAGGTAGGACAGGAGCAACCGGGCACTGCCCCGGGGTCACAGGGCTCCGTCTGGGACTCGTTGCCATGGGGCACTGCCCATTTCCACACCGAAGTCATCTAAAACATGCACGGGCTGTCTCCTGTGGCATCCAGCCCGGTGGCAGGCGCTGCTTGGGGCGGAGGCTGTCCCGGCACGCCGCAGGAAGCGTGACTCGGGTTTCCAGCGCGAAGGAATGCCGGGCAGCGGCAGCCAGCTTCCTGCTGCATGTTTCCTGCCCCTGTCCCTGCCCCCCGCCACGGTCACAGCCTTACTGGAAGCCCTGAGTGCCGCTCAGTGTTCCCAGCCCAGTCACCGGCGCTGCCCAGGTGGCCATGGGCTGGTGCGAGCCACGGCCTTGATCTCACCCGTCCCCTCTGCTTTGTGCTGCTGCTGGAGCAAAGTGCTTGTGTTCTTTCCATGGGCATGTGGAAGACAATGGGACACTGAAAGCAGAGGGGAGGAATGGCACAGACCCTGGCTGTGGGAGATGACAGTGGCACTGGGGCCACGGGGAGCATCAGCCAATCTGTCCCGCTTGGTGCCTGGGCTCATGGGGCAGTCGCTCTCCATGGAGAGCATCTAGCAGGCTCTCCCAGTTTGCAGCAGCATCAGCCAGGCAGAGGGCTCACGCCTGCAGGGTTTGGGCTCACAGAGCTGTGCTGCCTGATAGGAACACAGCTCTTCATTCTTTGCCTCTCTCCCATCACCAAAGACCCACACCCAGGCTCCCCTCCAGGGTACTCGCTTCATCTCCTCCCTGCCCATCGTACGTCTATCCCAGCCCGCACCAGCAGTTTCTTGCTCTTCGAATCCATCTCCTCTTGTGCAGATTCCTCTCCCAGTCCTGGTCACTGTCACTGGAGGATGTTGCAACCTTCCTGGGACCCACCTTAGCTCCAAAGCTGCTTAGCCACACCATAGGTCAAACCTCACCACTTCCAGCCCAGCCCTTCTCACACCATTTGGTCTCACCTTGACCTCGTTTCTGCAGCACAGACATCTCCCTGTCAGACTTTTGCCAGGCTCTCTCTGCGCAGCTCAAGTCACACCCCCAGTATCACTTTTCTTCCCACAGGGCAGCCCTGAGCCTTCTTGCCCTTTTCTCCTTTCACAACATTCTGAGGATGGATCAACTCATCCCACCTGCCTTCTGGGTATCCCCAGCCCTTCCTTCACACCATGAACAGGGGTTATCTCCATGCTTACACCCCACTGTGGGTGTCACTTGACAGCTAAAGGCCTTCCCCAGGCCAGACAGCAGGCACCTGGGATGGGATGCGGGTCCCCAGCCACACATCAAATCAGTGTCATCTAAAATGCACCTCAGCTGGCTGGGCAGGAGCGTCTCACTCCGTACTAGGCAACCACCTAATCTCCCCAGAGACAGTCCTCCAAGGCTGTTCCTGTTCAGGCACTGATAAAAATCTGACCAAGATGTTTTCAACAGTAAGCTGGGAGTGATTACAAAGCAACCGTCCCCTACCCTCCAGCTGGGAAAGCTCAGTTTGGAGTTTTCTCTAGAAACATGTGGAATTTTTTTTTAAATACATTTTTTAATTTTAGGCTCTGGTGCCAGCATGACTTGTTGCTGGGGTGGTCCCAAATGTGGCTTCCTGGGGTTGGGGGGAGGGAAAGGGATAGACCAGAGGTGAGACAGAGCTCTGCTCTCCTCCCACCAGCCAAGCGCTGCGGTGGCACTCGGGTAGCAGTGGGAGGGGAGCAGGGGCTGGACCTGGGTTAATCTCCAGCAAAGCCAGGCAACACCTTTGCTCTTGGGAAGGTGGCAGAACTCTGCCCACACTAATGCCCAGGGAGCAGGGTAGGGAAAAAGGGGATGGCAGAGCAAAATGAAGCAGTAGCTCCTGCAGAGGGTTTTCACCTCCTGCTCCCTTTGGGAGCGTGCACAGCACAGCTCCACCTGCACTCACATCTCAGGCAATAAGAAAACCCAGCAGAGAGACATGGACAGGGCACCCCAGCAGTGCCTGCAGCAGCTCTGCCATGTAGAGGCCAGTGACTACATCTGCCATGGCCCATCTTCCTCCACCAGGCCCTCCCATCAATAGTGTTTGCCATCAATAGCGTTTGCCATCGCCCCGTGCCCGAGTGCTGTGCAAAACATGGCTCAGTCTCTACCTGCTCCTTCTTGCAACTGGCAGGACGAGAGTATGGCTGTGGGCTGGCTCCCCAGAGGGCTGAGAAGAGCCATCCCTTGGAGGTTTGCAGACCTTGGCTGAGCAAAGCCAGAGCTGAGCTGATCTAGGACCAGCAACAGTCCTGCACTCTCAGTCTGGAGTCCTCCAGGAGTTGCTTCCAGCCAACATCTCCAAGACCGATCCCCCTGTCCTGTGGCCATGCCAGCTGGAGCAATGCCTGCCCTGGAGCAGCAGACAGAGCTGCTTATGTGATGGATCCCAGACTCACATCAGTGAAACTCTCCAGGCTTGCCACAGACTTGCCCTGCAATAAAGTGAGTTAAACCACCCCAGGTAGCCTTGACCCTCTTGGCTGGGGAAGTATAACACAAACCCACCAGTGCAGAGATGGGCACTGCTGTCAAGGCAGGCAGCACCCAGCAGCAGCCTCATGACTGTGCTGGACACCACATGATCTCCAGGGCCAGGGCTGCCACACGCCCATACAGCCCCATGGTCCCAAGAACCATCACCCAGCACTGCTTTGCAGCTCGTGGGATTTATATATGCAGTTATTTGTTAATTAAAAAACCGCTACCACTACCACCAAAAAAATCCTATCACAGATAAAGCACTTGGCATGACAGTGAAGGAGATGGCAGTTTTGGCTGGAGGACTTAAATACCTTCGCTTTATAGTGCTGCCAACCCACAGCACAAATGTGTCAGTGCATGGAAACCATTCTGTGAAATTCAACAGGCTCATTAGTCAAAGGCATTAAGGGTGAAAATTGACCAAAACACCCTGGAAAGTAAATCATGTAAAAAAAATAAAGTCCTGGATAAACATAAGAGTGGCAGCAAGATCCCAAGGAGAACAGAACTAGCTGAGCACCGGGACACAAAGTCCTCCCCACGCAGCTCTCACTGCCACTGAGTGTCCAGCTCAGCCCTGGGGCTGGACACAGTGCACACCACATCTGTAGTTGGGCTAAATAAAGGGTTTAATTAGCACTCCAACTAGCAAAGAAAGTATCACTAGCTGATCTTGGGGTGCAACAGGTATTTTTAAAAACAGTCTATTTTAATCCATGGAGCCATAGGGAAATTACAAACCCGTCACTTGATGATCAGGGGAAAATTAAAAGTCCAACTTCAGTGACAACAAAAATAACCCAAAGTCATGAAGTGCAATAAACAGCATGGGGACCAGAAGGCTCTTTAAACAGGTTTTTTAATCTCCTCTCCCCTCTGCTCATAATACTGCCTTTATTATTTTCTGATGTGGAGCCTGATTCTCACAAGTGCGGTGGATGCTGACAGCAGGGTAATGGAGCAGCAGCAATTTCTCCTGGGCAGACCTTGGTGATTTAATATGCCTGCAGAGAGAGAGAGAAGGGCGAGAGGCAGCTCGGGAGGAGAGAGTGAGCTGGGCCAGGAGGTGCCAGCAATAAAACCACGGTGATTAAGAGTTGGCCAGGCTGAGCAGGGTTCAGCAGCGAAGGGCAAGTGGCGGCCACTCGCACCAGCGCCGTGTCCCTCCCCGATGCTCTGCCATGCCTGCCACAGCCCTTGGCAGTGCTGAGGAAGGCGCCCCAAGGACAGAGATGGGTAAAGGCGGTGAGACCTGTGTGCTGCAGCCCATTGCCCAAGCCTGCCCACGGCTGAAGGTTGCCAGTCCGTGCTCACGTTCCTGGCAATCCAGGAAAGCCAGGTTGTTGCACAAGTGCCCCCTCGCAGCCAAGGCCCCGCTTACTTGAGAGGGCATTTAGCAAGAGCCCCAGAGAACAGAGAATCAGGATGGATCTCTGGGAGGAAGGTGCCCTATCGCCTGCCCAGCACACTGCACTGACTGCCACAGGGGACAGCTGGGTCATGGAGCCAGTGGGAAGGTCTCTATTGGGTTAAGAAAAAGGAAACTTGGGATCTGAACAACAACTTTCCTGTTGCCATCCCACACCTGGCCTCTCAGGGCTACTGTAACCACCATCTCTGCCATGCCTCACCGTTGAGCTTTCCATGGCCATTCACAACCACCCAGATTTTGACCGCTGGTGTGAAGCCAGCAGCAGTGACAGACACCGAAAGAGAGTATCTAATGGCAGGATATTGGGGGCAACACAACAGAGAAGGTCTGAAAAGCAAAGGGTTCCGGAAGAGAGCTCATATCCCATCCACCCCTGCACGAGAGCACCCACTGCGAGGGAAAGCTCTCCTGGTGCCTACAGCCCCTGTGCTGCCTGTGCCCTTCTGCCTGACAGCGGGACACGTGACTGCGGCTGGAGTGATGGATGGGGCTGGAGTCCCTCTCTAAGGGTATCTCACAGTGGTTTCCGTAAGTTGATGGAGATTGCACAACACTGCCAACTGCCATGCCGGATATATTTTGCAACCAAGGCTTCTATGCCACATCTGTAGGATGATATGCCAGGGTCTTCTGAGGAGGCCTGGGGAAGTTTGAGCACAGGAAGAAAAAAAGAAAAATAAAAGGGAAAGAAAAAAGTCAACAAACCTCTTTCCATAGCAGCTATTTTGGTGAGGCACCCTGGGGTGAGAGAGGCCAGCACCAGCCAGCTTTGGAGGCATGGCAGCCCAGCGGGCTTGCTCAGAGCTCTGCCCACCCCCAGCTGGGATAAGGCCCTTTCCCATGGGTGGGTGGCAGTGCACCATGAAACGCCCGGACGGGAACTGCAGACAAAGGCTGTGCTCACCAGGAGTAGCTGCAGGGCAGGGCTTGAGGTGGCACCAGCCTCGCTGGGGAAGAAGTGCTGCTGGAGCGCGGGGGAGGCGTTGGGCAGCTGCTGAGGGTGGCTGTGGGCTGTCCCAGCTGATGGCCCTGGAAGTGCCATCCTTCAACCTGGAAGTCATCCAGGTTCAGCAGCTCATGCCAGAGGGTGAAAGCTCCCATGACTTGAACTCATGCCATCTCCCATCTTCTTGGCCTCTTTCCAGAAGAGGAGAAAGGACTTCAGGGTACATGATTGGACTGGAGGATGTTGGAGAAGATGTTCAAATTCACACTGACCTAGCTGGTACCACACACGTTTTGGACATCAGCAGCTCTATGGCAGAAGCCCCCAGCAGTGACCCAAAGTAACACTGACTCTCAACATCAACCTGCACATCAGCATCACACTTCAAACTCCTCAACAATATTAAAATTCACAGCACAATCACAAATGCAAGCTAGCACATCCCACAGCAGTATCCCCACAAAATTACCTTCTTTGGAAAAAATCTGGGCCCAGCAAAAGAGCCAGCGTGTTGATTCCATCAGGTTAAGGAGGCCAAGCAAAGAGAACTCCAGGATCACTGTGTTCCTGGACTCAGACATGAAACCGTCAGCTTCTGATTTAGGAGGAAAGAGATGATCTCTGACACAGCGAACCTGTAAGACTTGATAGACCAAAGCAGGCCATGGGGACAGGAGCACCTTAGAGGGAGAGGACATCAAAGACAGGGGCTGAATTCCCTGTGCAACAGCTTCTCATCAGCAAGGAGATGTGGATGCAGAGGGAAGCATGGAGCCAAGGCTTCAAAGATGCTGAGAGTTTAAGTGGCTGAAAATTACAGTGCTGGGACATTTTTTCAGCCTGCACTTGACAGTGGGGATGAGATAATGTCAGAAAGCCGAGCAGAGAGCATCTCTTGCAAAAGATTGATTATGCCAGCAAAAAACAAAGCTGAAAACTTCATGGCAATGCCTCCATCCCCTTGGAGCTGAGCTCTGCCCTGTGTGGGACCCCTAAATGCTGACCAATATGGGTCCAGCCACAGGTTCCCCATCACTGATGAGAACTGGTGCTGTTCACATCACTCCCCTGCCTTGTGCTGGATCTCCCAGCTCCCACTCCCAAGGGAACAAGCAGCTCTTTTGTCCCCAAATCTAATGGGTTGGAGACTCCTCACGTGCTAGCGAGTCTCTCTTGTTCTTCATGGGTGCTAAGGAAACCTTATAAAAACCCAGTAAGACACAACTCAGTGGTAGATGTGCTAAGAGCTCCCCAAGTCTTTTGCAGCTTGTCCATATTCCACAGCTCTGCCAACACGCACCCTCAGTCCCACCTGGGCTCAGACCTTGGAATAACCGTGGCCTGAGTGTAATCAAAGAGCAGAGATTTTGTTAAGCAGAGGTGTCTCACTGCTGTGGGATGGGGAAAGTCTCATGAACGACCTCTTAAATCAGATGCACTGGAGTCCTTGCATACTCCTGTAAGTCTCAGCTGCCCCAATGGTGCCTTGATGACCTGGCCAGTCCTGACCACACCACCTGTGCCTGGGTTCTCTCATCTTCAGTGTCTTGGTGCCACCTTTGGACAAGCAGCTGTCCAGCTCATGGGCTGAAGAGAGACTCCCCTCTCCCCTGAATTGCATGGGTGAAACAAAACTGGGATCGTCCTCATGGAAGCAACTTCACCCTCATCTTGAGGAACCACCTGGGAACGCTCAGGCAGCAAATCTGGCTGCTCCCCACATGAGCAAGCTCCAGCTTTCCTTTGATGCCTCAGTCCAGCCTGGTTTCATCCCATTCAGAGGCACAGATAACACAAACCTCACTCTCTTGGCCACTCGGGATGTGTTGCCCAGACCCTTCATCCAGGGCCAGCCCTTCCCAGTACCACCACACTAACATTCCCCATCCCACTCTCCTTATGATGCCACCAGCAGTACCCAACATGTTATTTGTTGTTGCTGCTGCTGCTTGGTGCCCTCTGAGCAGGTTTGACAGCCAAAATGCTCCCTGGGGGACCTGGGCTCAAAGCAGTGTAACTGTGTGTGTCTCAAGCATAAGCATCCTGATCCAGTAGGGAATGGGGACCACAGACAGAACCTGTGACACACAGAGTGAGGACATTGGAGGAATAACATGGAAAACACTCCCTTCAAATTTCCATACATACCCTCACTCCCAGGAGGAAAAAAAAGGAAGGGGAAAAAAGTATCCTTTTCAAAGCAAGGATGTGGTAAGGCCCAAACATTCTCCCCTGACACGTGAGCCAGGATGCAGAGATGCTGTTTTTTCCAGGAGGAAAGAAGGGATTTTGCCATCTCCTCCACTTAATGAAGAATTAATCTTACATCTCTACAGGTGAGGGCAGCTTCGTTCCACGTTCCCGATTGCTGCCTCGTGCCTCAGTTTCCCCACCAGTAAATCAGGCTGATACTCACCTACGGCAGAGCCAGACAATGAGCCTTAACCTGAAGCTGCAAAGCCCTTGAGCCCTTGGAGGCCTTCACATATTCCACCATCCATCATCGTCCACAGCACGAACACAGAGTTTTTGTAGTACAAAGAGCAGGTCCCAGGCAGGGAGAGACTCTGCCCTTTGGGGCTCAGACCCTCTCCCCTCCCCTCCTCCAGCAACAGTCTCCTTTCCCTCATCTCCTTCCTGCACAGGCCAGACACAGAGCCAAGCTAATAATTCAGATAACAGAATTAAACTGATCCTGATTAGGAAAAGCCTTTACCCTGAAGAAAGCAATCCCTGGCTCGGTGCTGCCTGTAATCCAATAGTCTCCCACGGCCATGCAGCAAACCCGAAACCTGCCTCCAGGCAAAGGCACTTTGTCTTGGAACAAGGGAAGTTAAATGTGTCTTAATGGGAATTTTGACACGTTTTGCTTTGATTTCACTAATGTTACAAAAGTAACTGTTAGAAAATATTTCAGTCCCCCCCATGAGGAGTCAGGTCCTCGTGTGTATGGGCGCGCTGCCCAGATGGGCCCTTCGGAAAGGGATTGGGGCTGTGGAGAGAAGAGGCCTTGGGGCCAAATCTCTTCACACTTCCCTGGGTGCAGCTGTTTTTTATGGATCTATCCGGGAGGCAGGAACCCTTCAGGTCCCCCAGTTCGCAGTGGCACCTGTGGGGCAGCCAGCATCGCAGATGGGACCTCTTCTTGTTTGTTCATACAGATGAAAAATGGGGAGATAATCCAGGTTGGGGGGCCTGGGTCTGCCAGGAATGGTGGGTGTGGCACAGTTTTGGTGGGCACTGAGGGTACAGGGCTGCTTGATGGGGCGCACAGAAACACCATTCCAAGATGCAGGAAAAAAGGAGATGCATGGGAATTGCTAAGAGGGGAGATGCTAAACCAGCACCCACCTGTGCAAGACCTCTCAGGAGGCAAAGATGGGCTTGTCTGCAACGTGCCCTGGGGTAAAGGAGGATCCTTCTCTGCTTATTTTCCGCTTGCGCTGTTTGGGTGTGATAGGGCAGTCATTCCTTGCAGAAGCAACACCAGCTCTGCGTGGACATGACATCAATCAAATAGGAGGTGCTGAGTACCAGAGGCTCCACAGAATGTGGGCTCCCTGATGTGGGCATGGGAACATGCCACTGTAGGGGTGGGAGTGGTGTTCCCCCTTACCCCCATGGAACCTCTTGGCAGCCCCTCCTGGGGTTTGCCCCCCTCACTGTTCCCAGCCCCAGGCTGGCATCTCATCTGCCCCAGGCAGAGCAGGGTTGGATTCAGCGTGGGCAGGACGGTGACGTGAGCACATTAGTAACTCCCTGAAGCTTCAGCTGTTCCTTTCCATTTGGCACCAAAACAGGACCTGGTGCTTCCCTGGTCCTCAGTGACTGGGGGCTGGGGAGACGTCCTACGTGTTAAATGAACCCCATGGACACTTCAGGGGCATTTAACTCTGAACACATGGGGAAATACAGGAAAAGGGAACCAAGTGCCTCCCACAGCAAGGCATTGAGGTTTAGGTAAAAACCTGGGACAGCAGGGACAGGACATGCTGTCCCCAGTGTCTGGGAACTCCTCCACTCCACATTCAGAGACAGGAGCATCCCTGATGGATGCGGTCTGGCTCTTAACTGCTATCCCCATGAAATGTGCCACACAGCCCCTAATCCCAGATATTTAGTGGGCAAGAAGCAGGAATTTCTTGGCTTTCCAGCCCGGTGGTCACTCTATGGACTTGCAGCACATCCCTGGCTGAGCTTTAGGGTGGAGAACTGGGGTACCCACAGCAAGACTGCTGACTGGGCTGAGCGAGGAGAAGGGAAGAATAAACCTGGTGCAGTTAGCACAGCACTAATTTTAAAAAGGCTGAATGCAACAAGCTCACCTGGAATAAATCAGACAAGCAGCCAGGGCTGAGGGGTTGCAGGAGGACTCTCTGTGCCTCCTCAGAGATAGTGTTTACTTGCAGCAGCTTTTCCCATCCCTGCTCCAGTGGCCCCATCTCCACCCGGCCTGACGCAGCCCACATTTGCAAGCTATTTTTTGTTGTTTTAACGCAATGCTGCAATTCTAACCCACAGCCTCAGATTGTCAAACAGTTTTTCTTTTCTTTTCTTTCCTTCAGAAAAAAAAAATACAGCTGAACTAATTTGATGAAAGGGGAAAATAAAATGTAAGCCAGACTAAACACATGCAGTTCCTACCTACAGCCAGGGCCTGGCTTCTCCCAGGCCAAAGTCAACACATGTCAATTTTTAACATGACAGGGCTTTAAAAGGGAGGTTTGAGCCCTGGATGAGAGGCGGCTGGAAAACATTAATAACAAGGTCTGTCAATTAAAGGCAGGCATGACAAGCCACCAAGACAAGAGCTGGGGGGTTTCCCTTCCTCTCCTTCTCTTCCCCTCTTAGTTTGGTGAAAAAAAAGTGATTTATGAAGAAAACCCCCAATTCTGAAAAAATGTAGCCACATTACCTAATGAAGGATGGGCTTTGTTTAGGAGCCTTTAGAACGGCCCAGCAGGCAAGGGTTGAGATCAACAGGTTAAGGAAAGCATTGCTTTGAAGGATGCTCCCAGCGGCACCCATCCCAGTGCCATTGCTCTCAGTGCATGGCAGGGAAGGGCAGCAGCCTGGCTGCCTCCTGCAGAGCATCAAGCATCATCATCCAGAAGGATCTGCAGTTACTGCACCGAGGTGACTTGATGGTGATGAGCCTGTTGCAGTGGAAAGGGCTATTTTGGGTTCTGGTTAAAAAAAAAAAAAAAGGAAAAGCACCACCCTGCTTTTATCAGCCCCATAGGAAGTGTTTCTATGGCTTTCACGAGCTGGGCAGGTTTCTGTCCCAAGCCACCCACTGGGCTCCAAAACAGTTGGGAAAAACAAGGGAAAGGGGCAGAGCAGTGGCAGCCCCACCAGCCTGTGGAAATGAAGGCAAAAGTGAGCGAGAAGAAGAGTAAGGGGGAGTGAGTGTTGGCATTAGGGGGTGTGGAGGGGAAAAGGGCTGTACTCCCAAAATCCAGGAAACATCCCACTGAGCCGGGAGGAGGTTCCCGTGGTGCAGAGAAGCAGTGCTGGCTTTCAGCTGGGCGAGCAGGTAAAGATTCAGCCCAGAGGGAAATGGCAGAGATTCATTTCACCTTCCCCACCTAAATAAATACTGCATCCCCAGTCACACACTCTGCACAGTGTCTACCGTGCTGGTGTGCATTACACATCCACACAGTACAGGAACCGGCTGGTGGAGCAGCTCCAACATCCCCTGCTGCCGTATCCTGTCCCCAACAGTGGCTCAACCAGATGCTCCAGCAGGTCTTAAGAGCCCACAATAGTCAAAGGCAATGTGCTCTGCCTCCCAGCATCAGCTCTCTTAGTCTCTGAAGGGGAGAGGACCTTCCTGGAGACTCTCTAGTTATGGGCATTGCAGCCACCCACCGACCTGACTGCCGCCTGTGCGGGGCTGGAGCAACACGCTTTGGGTGGCTCAGATGTGCAGGGGCTTTGAGGGATGCAGCTCTGCCCCTTCATGTGCCGCTTGCCTGAGTGTGGCAGGTGAGCTGGGCTCCTGCCCTGCTCTCAGGTTGTGTTCCACTTTTCCTGGCCCAGCAAACAAAACCTCCTTCCAACACACATGGGGTTCACTTTGCGAGGACAGGCAGAGACATGCCAGGCTGATTTATCCCAACGAGCCCTAGGCCAGGCCCCTGGGCTCTCTTAAATGCCATCTCCCCTCTCTGTGGAATGGAAAACAAAGTCATTAGGTACTCTTCTGCTCAGGAGTTTGTCACTGTCAAGGACAGTAAGAACAGACCAAGACCAACATGCCAAGGTAAAACAGTGGTGAAGCTGATGCTTTCACCCCAGTACAGATTAAATGCACCTCGGATGGAGAAACCCCACAGGAGAGCCCACCTCTGAGCTCCTGCACTGGGCACATCAGTCTTCTCCATTTGGGGCACACTGACCTCACTGCCCAACCTTGGCCACTGCCACAGCAGCACAGGCCACTAGCCCGGGCTGTGCCCACCCATGCTCAGCACCACAGAGCTTGTGATGATATTTCACAAGAGCCACTTTCGTCATCAAAAAGCATTTGAAGGCAGAGCTCAGAAAGCCCTTGGCTGTCCCTGCTCTGTGCCCACGGCTTCTGGAAGCTGCTTCATTGATGCTTCCCACTGCTCTGGTCCCGGTGAGACAGCTGTTAGCAGCACCACTGGCATGTCCACAGGCAGTAGCTGGAAAACTTTGGTCTGAACAACAGAAGCACTGTGGCTGAAGTCAAGAGCAGCTGCCTGTGCTCCTGGCCTTACTCACTTAAGTCCTTGCCTCTGGTGGCTGCTACCCAGCCCTCTGCACCACCCACACTCTGGGTGAGCGCTGGCTGTCAGCTCACTCCAGGCCCTGTGCTTCCCAGGGCAAAGCCCGAGCTCCCTGTTGTGCACCACGCACGGGGGCACAGGTTGGTGGCACCTGGGGTGATTTATGCCTTTGCCGCTGATGCACTGTTCAGGATTTTGGAGACAGGCCGTCAGCCATGGCTCGGTGGACGAGAGCTCAGAGGAGTCTGAAGCAGGGAGACGATGGCTCTGTGGCCAGCAGGGATTATCTGTACATCTCAGTCCCAATGGCTGCCTGTTGTCACTGTGCTGTCACCATACCCACACTGTCCTCTAGCACACAGGCCGACCCCCAGTCACATTTCACACCCGCTGCTCTCGTCATTCTCCAAATATCCAGCACAGCCTATCACGCTGTCCTCCCTCCTCCCCGTCCTGTCCAGGCAGGCAGAGCAGCCCCTGGTCCCCACAGTATCACCCAGCAGGATCGCTCAGCGCTGGGGAACAAAATTGAAGGAAAGCCCTTTTAAATCAAGTTCATGCCTAGCATCAAGGTTAGTCATCCACTCCCCAGATAGTGGATACAGATGTTACTCTGATGCCACATTTGATTTCAGCCAAAAAAGCCAAGAGGGTTTAAAACATTCATTCATCTCAAACTGTAAGCAAAGCTTATTCTCACTAATCTCAATAATTGCTCGACTTCTCCCACATCACGAGGAGCAGCCATACAATGGCAAGGTTTCCTTCCTCCATAGGACCCTGCTCAGAGCAGGGATCAGAGATTTGCGAGAAATTCCCTCTTTAAAGTGATGCTGCTGGGATTGCTGAGCTGGATTCAACAGGATTTCTTAGGACTCAAAGCAGGATCGGGGCCCAAACTCTTCCCATTCGAGACCAACATCTTTGATCCAAGAGCATCAGGGCTGTTGGTGTCACTATAAGACCAGAAACGTACAAAGTCATGAGGGATCAGTAGGACTTAAATCCCTCTCAAACTCCACAAGATCTTTTCAGGCACAGCAATGGGGACAAGGATAAATTGAGCATCTCCAGTGTAGCATCAAGTGAACAATTAGCAAAGAAAAGCTGCCCACGAGGGCCTGATGGAACAGAGCAAGGAGATTTTCTTCCCAGACATGTCTGCTAGAAACAGCCTGAAACATTTCCATTTCTGTTGCCTTTTAATAGCAAGGTCAGCTCCTTTCTTCCTACCCTGACATCCTCCATCAGGGCCTCTTTCTGGGAACTCACAGCAATGCACCAGATGTCACTGAGAGACAGAAAAACAACCAGGGGCCAAACTCGGCCATTTCACCACGGCCCTGAATGAACCACATGGCATTTGGCTCACGAGGAGGGGAGCAGAGAGCACCCCCTTGGTGGCACTGCCAGCCCCCCATGCCCCTGGGGCTGGAAGGAGCCCCTTTCTCCCAGTATGAACAGCCACCCTGCTCCTGGAAAAAGGCAGCAGCCCCACATCCTCCAGGCTCCCCCCAGCACTAACTGGCCACTGGAAATAATCTAAATATTTGCAGCCCAAAGGGGACTTGTTTGTCTTCTCCATTTTTGCTGGGTTTGAACAGCACTCAGCGTGGTACCCAGCACAGTTCCAGTTCCCAGTGGCCACCAGCACACAAACATCCCCACTTGCTGGAGGACAGGAATGCTCGCAGTGAACTCTGTCACAGCCCCTCCATAACACCCACACTATGAGCCTTGGGGCAGCTCGGCCCCTGCCTGTCACAGCAGCAGATATCACAAGAGAGCCAGAGCTGTGAGAAAAGACCAGCACCACTACCCCAAGAAGAGGGTGCTAACACCCTGGGCACCACACCTTCTTTTAGCTGAAGGACACAATTACTCCCAGATTTCTAAAGGCTTTCTCAGGACTGCAGACCTCAGATGTGCAACCACCACGACAGCTGCTGACCAGGATGGCAAGGATGGAGAAGGGGAGAAAAGAAACCACAAGACTTAGAAAAAGAAACCCACCTGTGTTTGGTGATGCTCTAAACACCTCCTTCAAATATTCAGCTCAGGGCACATTTTCAGCCTTCTTCTCTTAGTCCAAACCTCGAGACTAAAAATACAGCCACCTTAAAAAAAAAAACAAACCAAACCACCAAACATCCAAATCCCAGGATCCAAAGTCTAAAAATACATATATTTGTACTAACCCTAAAAATTCAGCCATCTGCCCTCCTCCCAAAGGAGCAGAAGGAAGAGGAAAGCAAAGGAAGGGGAGGGCAAGGTCTAGGTGTGGGTTTTTATGGGTGCACAGGTGCCCCGGGTTAGTGAGTCCCCAGCTGGGGAAGCCACCTTGGCATCCCCCTCCCAGGTGTGCTGCTGGGAGCAGGGGCTGCTCCCTGTTTTCAGGAGGTGGGCACAGCTCTGGCCACTGCTGTGCAACCTCTACCCGCAAGCAGCTTATTGAAAACACCCTTGGGCACGTGCCCGACCTCTGGCAACACCTCTGTGCCCTCACCTGGGCTGGGGGAAGCTGTGGCAGTGGGGGAACGGAGGGTCAGGGTGGCGTTTGGCTTTGCCCACACCGGTTCCTATCTCCCGGGCCCATTCCACCTCTCTGCAGCAGGTGCAGATCATCTCCAGGGATACACTGGGATGCACCATCCCTGCTAAACCCCCCACCTGGCCCCCCCTGAGCTGCTCCAACAGCATGGCTGGGGCCACTGGGACACCCCTGTGGGGCCTCCTGGGGATGGAGGGATGGGGAAAAGAAGGAAAAAAATTCTTCCATCCTTTTTCCACTCTCAAGCTTCTCCCCATTTCCACGTGTTTCCAGAGTGTCTGTTTGTCCACATTAAAAGGGGCTGGAATAAATGTCACGTTGCAGCATATATCTGTGAACAAAGCCACAAGTGTGAATGGCCACACGCACAAATTCTCCCCCCTGATTTCCCAGGTTTTCAAGAGTGACCTTGGAAAAAGAGCGAGCCGTAGTTCTTCATGGCATGGGTGATAACATGTTTGTCTCCATTCAGACTGTCTGAAGGTTGCCCAGGTTTTATTTTATTGCATTTCGAGGTGTCACCAAGTCCGGGTTGAATTACATTGCCAGCTCCTTCATAAAAAAAGAAAAGTGACTTTGCTTTCCCGCACCACGCGGGAGATCAGGGCTCGTGGGAGCCACTCGGATGTGTACAACACTTTTTGGTTTTATTCCTGCAAGCGTGCAATAGCTAAAACTTGCAGTGAAAGGCTTTGGGAACCTGCGCTACTAAATAAAAATGTTTAATCACCGCAGAAAAAAAGCAGATGCAGACTCGTGTGTGTGCAAGCCCGCAGCGGGATTATATTAATTGTTACGATCCGGCGCAGAGTTGAGCGGTGCCGTCCCTGGGCGCCCCCCTGGGCTGCCCCCGTGGGGACCGCCCGGACCCCCGGGCGAGCCCG
>VZTA01013427.1:313-11769 GCA_013398855.1 Mohoua ochrocephala | reverse complement strand
TAGGCATGCTCTCATACACTGAAATAAAATCACTTATTCCTGACTTTATTGTAGTATGGTACCATTGTTTCCATGGCCTTGAAGTCTTCTTTCACCTACCACTATGGATTCTTTTCATATTTACCTCCTCTGACAGCTCCAACTGTCACTGCAAGCAGCATTAGCATGGAACCTAGGCAAATAAATTCCAAAGAGTTTATTTACTCAGGTTTGACATTGTTTCTTACTTCCTGTGGTGACAGCCCACACTAATGAAAAACTGGTACTACCTACATTAACATTGCTGTACTAGTGTCAGGACTTAAAGAATGCAGTGAAATGTCCCCATAAGATAAGACACCACAACAGGCAGAGATGGCAAACAGGAAGGCTTTAATTCCAGACCTAAATGGAGGTGAGGGTTTGGAATTAGCACACCGGACAAAATTCCACTGTGGGAACTTGCAATAAGTGCAGACGACAACAACAGGAAAATGCCAGGCCTGGTGAGGCAGATCTGGGTAACCTATCTGGACAAAAATTCCCACCATGGCAAACTGTGAGAAAGGAAGCAAGTCCTTACACACATACCAGCCCAAGTTATGGGAAGAGCATCTACACCCCGTGAATACCTGGGACTTAGACTGTATAAAAGTGGTACCTCCAGAAGAACACTCTGGGTCCCCCACTCAGCAGAACACTGCCTTCTTACCAGGATACAGAAAGGCTGGCAGGAAATTACTACCCTGCCCAACCCTCATAGCACCTCTTCCCACCACATAGGCCCTGTACATGCACTTTTCCTATCCCTTCGTCGTACTGCAAGGGTGATGGGGAGGGAAGTATCAGCAGCACGCAGCTTTAGGTTTGGTGGCCGTTACCGTCTGGGAGCCAGCCAGGGTGTCTGCTTCACCGGCAGGATGGCAGTGTGCAAGACCGCGCCGGTGTGTTTTGCGCAGTCCTCTGGCGCAGAGCAGCACTGCGGCCAGGGCAGCTGCCCGCCCAGGTGCTGGGGGTGCAGCGCGGCAGGGAGCCGCCACCCTGACAGGCACGAATAGCTCTGTGCATTGTGTGGGGTGTAGTCATCTGTGGCCGCCCCCTTCCTGTGCAGCTCTGTTAGGCTGTGTAGGTATTGTCTCGGTCCTTAAGCTGGGGCTGTGTCTTGGGGCGACTTTATGATGTGTATCTCCTATCGCCTGCTCTATGCCCAGACATGAATCCTGTGCCTCTCTGTGCCTTTAAAGCTAGCTAAGGGAGAGGGGGGATAGCCGGTGGAATTCCTTCGGCGCTGTGTTCAAAACAGATATGCTCGCTGGCTTCTCCTGCCCGGCTGCTCGGCTCTCTGCAGCAGGGAAGAGAGTGGCATTCTCCCGCTTTCTAGCTAGTTTTTTGTTCGTTAGCTAAAGCAAGGAGTTTTTCCTGGAACTTCGGTTTCTTCTCTTCTGGACTGTTCAAGAACACCATAACATCAGAACCTCACTGGGAGACCTTACACCTCGGCCCGGAGGGGCCCAGCTCCTCAGAGGAGAAAGCCACATTCACAAAGGACTCTGAAATCTACCCAGGTTTTCTCCCCAGTGAGAGGTTTTATTATTTAGGATTATTCTTTTCCTGTGCTTGCGTGCACTGTGTTTGTTAAATAAATAGGTTTTTTCCTTTCACTTTCCTTAGAGGAAAATTCTTTCCGAACCTGGTGGGGGAGGGGTGGCTGTAACCTGCCTTCTATAGAGACGTTCCTCCCAGAGTGTTCCTCCGAATTTTGTCTCAAACCAGGACAGGCTGGAACAGCCTCATGTCCCTGTAAAGGCACATATGGAAAGCCTGGCCTCATAGCGTGTTTTTTCTCTGCCCTCAGCTGTCATTATTTCCAAGTGTTTTGTCTGACAAAGCCTAACAGCCTTCATGTGCTGACAAAGGAATGAAAGGAAGAGGTGACAGTTCACAGTGTTCCACTGACAACCAATTCTGGCGAAAGCCAAAAACCTGAAGCAACAGTACAGCTATTTTGCTTTCTAAAGCTGTTGATCAATTTTAATTGAATTACAGTTCAGAAGGGTGTCATAAAGATCATAATTGACTAAATAAGTTAGGATTTGTCTACCAGAGATCATAGATGTGCTAGGATAAACCCTAAGTCAAGAATAGGCTAAAACGCTTGCACCTTGAAGAACCAAGAGTTCAGAATATATGTGCCAAATCAAGATTTGATTCCTTCCTCTGGATAATCATAGAATCATTTAGGTTGGAAAAGACCCTTAAGATCATTGAGTCCAACTGTAAACCTAACACTGCCAAGTCCAGCACTAAACCACGTCCCTATGTGCTACATTTACACATCTTTTATATACCTCCAGGGATGTAACTCCTTTTGGTTTTGCCAGCTTTCCTTTATTCACCACCCATACAAATGGTCCCAAGGTTACAGCCTCAATTTCCCTCAAGGTATTTGGTAGAGTGCCTACATTACCAGCAGCATTTGTGACTGCTGCTATAATCAAGGGTTTTAGTGAGGCAGGTGCCCCTCTCAAAAGTTGCATTTTGATACTTCTCATTATTGTTACCCTATAATCAATGCATGAGCCATTGCTGCTATCAAAATGTTCCCAGGCACAGCAGGGTAACGTGATAACCAGTACAGCACTTCAGTAAGCAGCGAAAGCAAAAAGCAGCCACTAATGAGCACTAGACTATAACATACAGTGAGGCAAGGGAGTCCCATGGCAAGCACTGGAGCCTGTCAATTAATAGCTTATGAGCACTAACAGCTATAAATTTGATCTAGCATATTCCAATCAAATCTGTCATTATCTCAAACCCTTTGAGCCCAAATTTGGGCATCAAAAAGGACTATTGTGGTTTAATCCCAGCCAACAACTAAGCACCACACAGCCACTTGCTCCCCCCCCCCCCCACCCCCCCCATTTATTAACAATATGTGCTATCAACTGTTCTACAGTATCTTGCAACCCATGGCACTGCTCTGCTTGAGTAGCAATTGCTTCTTGCACAATCACCTTTGCATCTTGTAGAGTCCTGACTTCCTTTTCTAATTCTTTCATTTTACTCGATAATGCAACAACTTCATGGTCAACAGCTCTAAGATCAGTAACTAATAGCCATCACGCTAACTTGCGAGAAGTATCTGATGACACTTTCCATGGCAATCCACACATAGCTGTTTCAATTGTCTGGGGGGTAACCACCACCCCATCACCTGTTTCAGGCCATGCTTCTGGCAAAGCCAATGTAGCCAGGAAAGTGGCCATGGGGGTCCAGTGCTCAGAACTGAGCCATCTCAGAATACAGGGAGTCACTGTCATGGTCTCCCCAGTCCCCAACTTTTTTGCCAGACGTGGCATGATTGTTCCTGGATCCTGCCAACTATGCCAAATGTGTGAGCTGGCATAGGCAGGACACAGGAACACGCACAAAACCACAGATGAAATGCAAAGAGTAAATTTCTTTTTATTACCTCATCAACTGGGAGTCCCTGAAGCAGCACCTGGGTAGAGGCACACAGGCAGGGACACAGGCACTGCGGAGCTTGGTCCATACTAGGGGATCATAAAATCTGCTGTTTTCTGCATATCAGAGATTCACATGGGTATAGTTTACCACTGTGCTTTGATCTTTCCCACAGAAGAGAAGGAATCTCAAGCATGTTCAGTGGGGTGCCTTGAAGTCTATCACAGGCCTATGTTATCTAAACACAGATGTTTTACTTGACAAACACACAAGGCTAAACAACAATTAATATGATATATGTATTTTTCTACACCCCAGCTGCAAGTCACTTGAGAGTGTTTACAATCCTTCTTGCTAATCTTTTATTTTCCCAGAAAACTCCTATTTCTTTAAGGAAACCTTTGTGTAATCTAAAGTCTATAGGCTTTTTTTGATATCCCTTAGCACCAGACAAGACATATGGGAACTGAGCCAGGTGTATATTTAGAATATGCTTTAACATAGCAAACAGTCTCACGCTACAGTATTTGATACAACTGCTTTTAAAAGTGTTACCTGATTAGGTGTCCTGGTTTAAGGGACAGGTGTCTGCCAAGGAAGGCAGGAACCTTCCTAGAATGGAAAAAGATGACTCCCTCCCTCCAAATTATTATAACTTTGAAATTACAGGGCTTTCAAGNTTTGAAATTACAGGGCTTTCAAGCAAAGATGCGGGAAAAGGAGCAACAGTTCTTTACTATTATATACAAATATATATAGACAAACAAACAACAATAACAGCAACAAAAAAAACCAAAAAAACAAACAAAAAAAAAACAGAAAACCCAATAACAGCCTTCTCCTGCCTGTCAAGTACTTTCCCTTTGGGTGTAGTTATGAACACAACCGGCAGGGGGCGCTGTTGGCTCCTGGTGAGGCAGAGGGGCTGCAGTGACTCCCCCACAGCTGCAGATGGCACTGTTGGTTCAGGCGGCTTCAGAAGGTGACCGAAGCAAACTTTGAGTGCCCCCAGGGGGTAATGGCAGCCCCAGGAAGAGAGAGAAGGGGGAGAGGGCATGTTTCAGTTTCCCCCTGGCTCTCACGTGTCCTGTGTTATGTCCTGGCAATGGCAGCAGCAGCTGGGGCTCCCGTAAGCAGCAGGGAGGTGCTTCCTCCAGAGAGAGGGAGGAGGTGGAAGGCCCGGGTTTCCCCTGAGGCCCCCAGGCAGATGGTGAGGGTCCCTCCCAGTGAGGTCGGATGTTGAAAGGTCTCAGTCCAACGGCTGCTCTTGTGGGCAGAGGCTCACCCACGGTGAGAAGTAGTGAAGGAAAAACGCAGCAGCAGCAGCGAGTCCTCTGGGCAGCAGCAGTCCAACACCAAAACCGCAATCGTCTGCCCTCTGAGCTGTGCAAAGACTCCCTTGCCCCCAGCTAAGAGACTGCCGCAACTGCACCCTTCCCCCTTCCCCTCCCAGAGCTATTTCAGTGGAATTCCAAGACGCCCAGCCAAGTTTTTTGTCTCTTAAGTACCGTCCATTCATCATCTCTTAGGCAACAAATGGGAAGAAAATTCCCTGAGAGAAGGAAAAAAAAGAAAAAGCCTAACCCCCAACATTAGGGTGATTAAAAATATGTACTCATGTAGTCATCATTTCAACTTACTTGAAATATTTTTCATTTTCAAAAAAACCTGTAGTATGGGATCATTTATGTTACTAATCTCCAGGACCAGATCTGAAATAATGAAACTTGTATCAGTAAAGTGCTTCATTTTAAATATGCCATTTTCATATTTATATTGAGACCAAACATGGCAAGTGTATTAAAATAAGAAATGCTACTTGAATTAAATAAATGGAGCTATAACAGGGATTAATACGGTACAGGATACAGAGTGAAGACTGCAGCTTTTAAATCATGATACCCATATGATATGGTTTTCTGTTTGTTTAGAAATCAGGATATTCTGAGATTGAAACCAAACCAGACACTTTGGTTTACAATAATTTTTATGCACCAGGCTGTTGTGGTTTAGAAATTATATTCTCCAATTTAGTACTCCCACTAAAACCATGTGCGACTTCCCCTCCCCCTCCAATTGGAGGCACAAAAGGCAAAGATCATGGGTTGAGATAAGGACAATTTACTGGAAACAGCAATGAGATAAGAAAATGAACAATAACAACAATATTAATAACAAAAGGCATAAGAAAAAGAAATTATTTACATGGAAAGCCTCTGACAATAAACAATACTGGACTGCTCCATCCGCCACCTTTACTCAACTGGAAGGAACCCCTTTTCCCTGGAAAAAAAATCCCTTCCCCTTCCCCCGACGATGATGTGAGGTAGTATAGAATAACCTCTGGGCCCTAGCCACGCTCCTCCTGGCTACTGAAAAAAAATAACTCTGTCCTGGCCAGAACCAGGACACAAGCAAAAAGCAACTTTCCACAGGAAAGCACTACAAGATTTTAAATAATAATACAAAGAATTTAAATGAGATGTATATTAAGAAGCTAGATGATTTTAAGGACCCTTCCAAACCAAGCCATTCAAACAATATTGAAAAGAACAAATCAATTACTAAAGGTTGGCAGGTGTCCATGTAGATATCCACTGCATTAAAAGCAAGATTCAGAAGTTTAGCAAGCAAATACTGAAGGTAAAAATAATAATTTTCTCAATTAAACAAATGTCATCAATTTTTCCCCACTATTTAAAATCTTAGTTCTGATGTTCAACATTCTGCCAGGTTCACTGATTTTCATGAATGCCTTTATATGCTTTCTCTAGGGCTTTTTAAGAAATAAATCAGTTGATATATTTATTAAGTACAATACAATATGTATATACATATCACATAATATACAGTGCACTATTTATGAAATGCAATTAGTGTATCATAGACATTGGAATCATAGAATCATTTAGGTTGTATAAGACCCTTAAGATCGAGTTCAACCATTAACCTAACACTGCCAAGTCCATACACACTCTTGCTGAAGGCAGTTACAGTAGTCTAATCAAAAATTATAGATTCAAAATTGGAGCTTTTTTGTCTACTACAGCAGTAATCCACAGTGTTGCTTTTATTCACAACCAGCATTTTTCAAGATGCACTTGGTATATGTTCTTTAATGAGTTGTAATTCAAATAAACTATTTTCTCCCATTTTACATTTGCAGACATATTCCTTCTTGCCTTCAGTTTTAATCTGGCATTTTTCAGGCAAGATAATTTTCTCAGCCAGTATCATAGAGAAAATGAAACAGGGTTCCAAAGGGAAGCTTTCAGTACCTTATCTATGAAGAGGGTACCACATATCCATAATACATTACATGATCTTGAGGCAAGTTCAGTTTTGTTGTGAGCTATGTATTAGTACAGTTTCTTCTGAATAATTTATAATGTTGCTGTGCAAACTAGGTTAGTATTAGGAGCCCTAGAAATGTCAGACTTCAAAATAATCCTTCTATTGGTAAAAATATTGGGTGTGAAATACTATATTAAAGCAACATTGAAGCTGAGCTTTTGAAATCACAAAGGTAGAGTTAAGGTTGCCATGGAAACCTTAACTCTACATCTTTAGGTAGGTAGCATGCTATGGTTTTAATTACTTCCTTTTTGTACAACTCTATATAGGTGCACTCCTTTTATTATATACATTCTAATTATATTAAATGCTATTTCTAATACATATTAATTGCACTAGCTTGTCAGCAAACATTAGAAATCAGGCATTAGCTGTGGCTGACTACGGAAATATTTGTACACTGATATTAAGGTGGCTCCTTACACTCCTCTACAACAGCAGCCTAACTCCTGTAGCCCCAAACCTTGTGGCCATGGATGGGCGGCAGAAGGGCATTGCTCTTGTCCTCTGCTTCCCAAAAGCCATTGCAGGGGAATGAGGCTTGTCTGATGATCTGCACGCCTTAGCTTGGTCTTAGTTAAGAAAGAAAAACTCCAAATCCTGAGCATCCTGGGATGTCAGGAGTAATCCAGAAACTGACTGCCATTCAAGCAAAGGCATACACACGTGCCACAGGCTGAAATGTGCTGCTTCTTCCCCAATCCAGCAGGAACTGTCCTAGTCTCCTGCCTTCCCCTAGAAACCCTTGCACATTTCCACAATCCTCTGAACAATAATTTAAACCCCAAACACATTTCCCATAGGAAAGGCTGAGAGCTGTGACTTCTTCCTGAGCCCCTTTACCTGGACCAGAGTCACATAATCACAGTATGATTGAGATTGGAAGGGACCTCTGGAGGTCATCTTGTCCAGCTCTCATGTTCAAGATTTTATCAGTGTGTATAAATACCTGATGAAAGGGATTAAAGAAGATAGAGAGAGACTTCCAGCGGAATTCAGTGAATAGACTAGAGGCAATGGGCATAAATTGAAATGCAGGAAAATCTATTTAAAGATAGGAATAAATGTTTTCACTGTGAGTGGGGTCACACTATTCTGCAATCTCTGAAAATGTCTGGCAGCTGCTTATGTCTGTCTGTATTTAAATTCATGCAAGAGATTTGAAGTTCAACTTTGTGCAGAATATATTAATCTTTGGTCATAATTATTCAATTTTCAATTATGTTGAAGATGGTAGCCTTCCTTTTAAGCTGAAGTAGAAAAGGAGAGGGCATTGGTGTGCATTAGCTATCTTTTTGCCCTCTCTGACTGCTGACTGATCCTACATTCCATTTGCATTTCTACTGTGCTGTGTAGATCACCAGGAAAAAGGAAGGTTCATGCTTAAAATGTAATCTACAGAGCAGACCAAAGGAAGAAGCGAAAAATGATACTTTTACTTTATGTTTACTCAATCAAATATTAAAGGTATCAAGAACAGTTTAGCAAAGTCTTGGGAAGAAGAAATGGTCTAGCCATCTAGCGAGGTTTAGGAATGGTATTCCGCAATTTAGTGTTCCCACTGAAACACCCCAGACCATGCACTGCTCTATCACTTGCCTCCTTCCCCCTGCAGTGGGATGGAGAGGAGAAATGGAGGCACAAAAGGTAAAGATCACAGGCTGAGATAAGAACAATTTACAGGAAACAGCAATAGATAAGAAACAAATAGTAACAACAATAATAATAATAGTGTACAAGATGGGCAAATGATTCATACCCAACTGCCCACTCTGGCAAACAGGAAAAAAACCCTACCTCCCCTGCACATGGCATGAGGTGGTATAGAATAACCCCAGGTTCCTGGCTGTGCCTCTCCTGGCTGCTGCAAAAATTAACTCTGTCCTGGCCAGAACCAGGACACAATGTCTTCCAACATTTTGCTGTAGGGGGAGGATAAGTACCCCTTATCATTGTGTCCTGGGGTGACTTGTCTCAAACCAAGACACATTGTCAGTTTCTGCCCTGGCACTGGGTAGAGATGCTGCCAATACTTTTTCCATAGAATAATCCCATGGATGGGTTTTGCTCAACTGCATTTTTTCATTTAACTTGGAACATGAGTCTATTTGCTAATGTGCCCCTGAAAAAAATATATTAAACAAATATTAAGGCAACACCAGTTACATGACCATATAAGCTATTGCCCTCACATCCTCCTAATTTACAAGATTTCTTTAGTGTCCCCCACAATGCAGATTCTGAGAACCTATATTTTGTGTATTGGTAGCATAGAACCTTAGTGCCTGTCATGAGCAAGACATGCTAAGTGATACCAAAACCACCCAGATAGAAACTTTCTAACAGTTTAGAGTATTAGAAAGCAGGCATTCTTTATTACAGCATGCTGGTCACTCAGAGGATACTTCCTCTAATCGAGTGTGCTGATTGTCAAGTGAACAGAGTTTTTATGATACACACTGATTACATATTCATTAGCTGTCTCTGCTTACTTGACTTTATTTGGCATAGTCGCACCTCTTATCAGAAGTCTTTATATGGTTCTTTGGGGTCTGTGTTCAATGTCTGGTGTCCTTTTTAGGTGGCTGTTCCTCAACCCCTGCTTTTGAGTAAGCATAATATTGCTGTTTTGCATAACTTCTACTTTGTCAGCCTTACACAGCTGAGCTGGCATCCTGCTTGCGTTTTGCATGACTTCTGTTTGCCTAAGTTACATCCTTTATCTATTTCTCCAAGGCTGTTCTGTTCTACTGTCCTTGATAAGAGTAAAATGTTGTTGTGTTCTATTATCCTTATCAAGTGAGTAAAATGCTGTTCTGTTCTACTGTCCTTATCAAGTCCCCCCTTTTCTTGAGACTAAGTTCCTTATGGGAACTAGTCTCTTAATATCATAAGCACAGCTTATTTGGTGAATTGACTCCTACCATGTGAGTAAAGCTGTAGCAGTGCATAGCAATGGGGCAATGTGTGCAGTCTAGCAAGGTCTTACATTTCCTTGATTGCAGTTGTGTCCCTCCTGTGATGTACCTGACACTAGGATTGCATGCAGTGGGTAGGGAAAAGGTTGCTGTTTGTAACTTAGTTACCGGAATATTATAGATTAAGTAGAGTTCTCTCCACTTGCCTAGGTAGGGCTAAGAGGTAAATTAGTGTAAGGGATGTATCAGCCAAGTATCACTGGTGGTACGAATCATAACAGAAAATCCCTAGTCCAAAGCAAGCAAAATACCTTTTAGAAAGGATAGATAGATAAATAGATAGATAGATAGATAGATAGATGAACTTGTTTTCACAGAATTCTGTCTAGAAGCATTCCAGTACAACTTCAGGCTATTTGGGTTTTTTTCTCTCACCCATATTTCCCTTGCTATCCCCTTGCTTACTGCCCATGAAGATCTCAGGTCTTCCACTGTTGCGGTGACTGAACCAACAGCTGTGGTGACCAGGGGGCCAGTAGACGCCGGTGTGGGGTTGGCCCGCTGGTGGACCAGCTCCCAGGTTTAAAGATCCCCCCTTAACTCTGTTTAGTGGCTTCTCTCATCAAATCTTGTAGACCCCTATAAGGGTGTAATCCAGCCCCCTGTTCCCCTCTCTCCTTTTCCCATTGGCTGTCATTGTATAACCACGCCCCCCTTGGGACCCCTTCACAAGTTACTCCCGAGCGGAACTCTGTCTCTTCGAACCTGGATACCTTCAAATAAAACATAATTCAGAAATCCATACGGGAGCCACCTCTCTCCTCTGGCTGCGCCTGGGCAAGCTAATCCTGTGTGAGAGTAGCTGCGCATTTCCATCACACGGGTGTGAGAGGGTAAGCTAGCGAGTGTGCAAAGAGGCACCACAGAGGTTTCCGTTGCTAAAGGACACCTTGAACAAGCAGTTGCCCCTCCACCCAGCCACCCACCCTGCGCATTATTCCACAACATAGGAAAGGACTATGAAATCAGGCTTCACAACTCAGTGCTCTTACTCTTGATATCCCAAGGTTCAAGGAACTGAGGCAGTGGTTTGCTGAAAGCTATTGAACTAGCCAGAACATTTTTACTAAAATTTATTAAGCAATAAATGTCAGAGTTTCCACAAAAGGTCAATACTATTCCCAATATTCTTCCTTACTAATGCTGTAACATATCTTTGAATGTTAGTTTTAGAAGAGATTGCTCTTATATTTGGGGGCATGGGGACATGAGGGAAGCTGGTGTGTTTTGCTTTCACAAAGGGAACTCAAAACTACAGTAAAGAGTTATGACCAGCAAAAATTAACTGAAAAATGCTTTTGTATTTGGTTTGCATGGCCAGGTTTTGGTAGTGTTAGGGTTTTTAGGAGCTCCCCTTTTGTTTCCTTTTTCTTTTAAGGAATTTTCCCCATACATGTTGCCAGGGGTCATTAATGGGTGGATACTTAAGAGAGACAAAAGACTCCAGCCACAGGGGTAGTGGCCCTGATGGCTACTCCCTTTTTCCTTGGGGTTTTCTCATGAAAGGCAGAGATGCTGCAAGATTGGAACTGGGAAAAAGGGGGTGAAGCCCCTGGCATTTTTTTGCCCTCTCAGCGTTCGGAGAGGAAGGAGCTGCGGTCGCCGTGGGAAGTTTGCCCGAGTCACCACTGCAGGATCCTGCCTTCTGCTGCCTTTCCTTCTACCGGGAAAATCCTGGGA
>VZTA01013421.1:11303-35354 GCA_013398855.1 Mohoua ochrocephala | reverse complement strand
AAGTTGTTATTGGCGGTGGTGTAGTAGGATTATGCAGTCTGTAAATATCTGCTGTGATGCATGTATCTGTAATACTCTCTTTAAAGTCCAGTAGTGGAATACAGGCTTTTCTAACTTGAATAGGTCAATATTATGGAAGTTTTATCGTAGTGATAAGTGATATCATGTGTTATTCTTTAGTGGTTTTCGGTGATAAGTGCATGGACTATTATAAGAAGTGGTGATGTGTGTTAAGAAGATATTCCAGACCTGTATTTCTGTTAAAATAGAATTTGAAAGTACGTTTTCTGGTGTGTTTCTTAAGGAGACTATAGCATGAGTTTTCCTTTTAGTTGTTAGCTTATTTGTAGCAGGGAAAATTATATTTCCTGTCTGTGATATTTGTTGGTATTTTTAGAAGGAGTGACTGTTAATGAAACCGGGCTTAATATTCTCTTTCCAAAGCAGATTCATCAGTGATTGTTCTATTTAGACACACCTAGTTAGAAAAAAAGGAGATAATTACCTAATTAATTACCTACTTGGTAAGCGAGTGTGAGTTTTGGTAATTTTGGATCCTGGGTGTAGACTTCTCAGGTGTGTGTGTGACTAAACAATGCATTCCTAAAACCATGAGAACACTGACATTAAAAATAACGTCTACCACTGTATCCTTGTGATTTTTTTTTTTTTTCCCAGAAAGCTAGTCTGTCTCTTAATTTCTCCACGATTCTCCTCTTACTTCACACTTCAGATGTGTTCTTTTAGGCGACTTTAGTTACAGGGATAAAATAACACGTATGAGTATGGGAGGCATGGTTTTCCAGCTTTATGGAGAAGAGGTTTGGGGGCTTGATTTTGGTAGAACTCTGGAAATCCGTGGAAACTATAGACTCAAAAAGAAAGGTAATTCTTGCTTCAGGTCTGTGCAAGGTTATTCACAGCTGACAGGTTTTGATCCAGTATGATGAGTTTGGGAATGGCTGTCTTGGAAGAATATGGTATAGGGAAAAAGCAAGCTTTAATCATGTTTATGTGGGGTTTTTTTTCTGTGTATTTTCTTTAAAATGGTCCATACACAAAGTAACAAACAAGATTTATTGATATTTCATGACAGAATCTGGATGCTGTACCAGTTTTCTGGTGGAAAAGTATGTATCTGGGTGTATAAATGCTGGAGAAGGTAGAATTCTAAAGGCTTGGGAGTTTAAGTAGGCTGTAAAGCATCTGATGGAGATTTACACTTACTTTCCAGTGGGGTTTGTCGACTACTTTTTTGGAGTAATAATCTGTACAAAACAATTGTTTGGGGTTTTTTGGTTAGTTGGTTTTATTGTTGTTTTTTTAAAAGGAAGATTTTGTCATCCTTCACAAAAAGTTTCACCACAGCCTGCCTTTTCACTGTGCTCTCATTTCACACATGAGCTCCAGACTCCTGTTTCTCCTAAATCCAGGAAAATGGACACCAACTAGAATTTAAATTAGTGCTGCTTTTTTTGATGTGTTTATTCAGTGTTCGAGAGACTTCCTTGGTAATGCTGTCAAGAGTTAAGTATTTATCTCTCGCTCTTGCTAGGCTCCTCTAATTTTTCAAAACCATTTTTGTTCTGTGATTTAGTGTTAAGAGGCTAGCTGTTCTTTGCCTTTGGTTTAGTAGAATGCAGTGTGAGGTCATTCCGTGGTCTTGGATTTCATGTTGTTCCCTTTATAGGAGCAATACACTGTGTTTCTCTGGGTTAGCCCCTCTGTGGAGGAATATATGGTGGTGTAATGTTTGGCACCCTACAAGGAACAGGTAGGTAATTTTTTTTTTACACTCTGGAAAGTTTACCAGAAGGTATTTTGCTTATTACGGATTATGTCTTTTTGTGGACATGTATCTGGCAACGTTCTCTTATTCGGCAGTAGACGCCGCCCAGGACAGCAGAAACATCGAGAATTGCAACTTCCAGGAATATCATTACAAGACCATTTTTGCAATTTGTTTTGTGGAACTAGGTCGCAACAGCATTACTGGCCTGGCTTCAGATTCCCTACAGCTGGCATCTCCCTAGGGCTCCCAGTTCCTATCACCTGCATCACTTAGTTCTCCATCTCTCATGCTCTGCACCCCACTCCTAGACCCAATTCCATCCTTTTCTTCTTATTCTCGCTAAAGGATGTAGTCTTTAAGCTTCAAAGAGCTGTCAGCAATGCAAGTGGTGGGTTTTTTTGCTGGTCCCCATTTGTCAGCGTTTCGTATGAATCAGCAAAGGTGTGCAGCAAAGGTGTCCCACGTGAAGTAAATTGTGAGTGGATGCTAGGAAGGGAGAGCAGTGACTGTCAGGACCACAGGGCCTTTCCAAATATTCTCTTCTGGCTTTAAGATCCTTTTACCTGAAGGAGCCAGTGTCTCTGTGCTTCTTTTCTTTGTATGTATACATGAATGTGTTGCACAGAGGTACTAAAATCAAGTGCTTATTTGTAGTAGAAGGGTAAATAAGTAAATCCTTAAAAAGAAATGCATGTAACTTTGTCTTTGAAATTCGAGAAATCATAATTAGAGTTGAATACATACCAACCACTTGAAAACCATTAGTATAAGGGTAATGTTAGCTCCAGTCCTCTAGCTGTACAGTGAAAAGATTGGGAGTCTAGGCTGATGATATTTTCTGTATGGTCACAATACAAAACATAAAACTTAGTCTGAAACAAACTTTTTGAAATCATTAAAAGCAGGAGTAATTTCTGCCCTTTGTAATGATGCAATAGCTGTGTCATACTTGAGCTGCAGAAGGGTACTACAAACTTCTGTCACGACAATGCTCAGCCAGTTGATGCGTAACTTCATATGATGTCAGTTATAAAGTTGCCACAAAATGCAGAATTAATATATTTTTGCATGTAAAACTTCTAATTCAATTAACAAGACTGCATATTTTTCATATAAATTACTCAAGATACGGTGTTGGTGAAGTATGGCACGTAGTAATGAAACGTGTGTCTCTGAGACCAGTTACAACTTGCTGCCTTCCGATGCTTACTTTGCTTGCATCTTCTCCGAAGAAGGAGTTTGCTATTTCACAATACAGAATAATAACAAATTCTTTCATATGTTGCTGCCACTGAGATCTATTTTGTAGAAAGTAAGTCTGGATTAAGTTGTACATGTAACATAGGACAGTGAGGCTTTTTGAATTTGCGCTAGTATTTGAGTCTGCCAAAGCATTTTCTAACTGTATATGCAAAGTGTTTCGTACTCTTGTTAGTTTTACTCTATGGTAGCATATTAATGCATCTAATTACAGATGTAGTGCAGTATCTGAAAATGAGTTAGTGTGACAATTTGACTAGCGAGAGCCGTGTTTAGACACAAAAAATGCTAGTGTTAAATGTAAACAGCTGCAAATGTGATTGGAAATATTTGAACACAGTAATTTGCTTTTTTATTAAACTGTTGTTTGATTTCAGTAGGAAACTGAATCATCATTTAATAATAAAAAGAGCTGGAAACATAATTCATATTTTAACTGGCAAAATACTTACTGGCTTTATGGAAGCTAGGTTTTAAAAAAAGGGTTCTGGCTCTGGTTTAGGAAACTGTGTGAACCAAGCTACTGCTGTTCCTGCGGAGTCTGAACGAGGTCCTCCAACAACGTTTGCAAAAAGAGACCGTTTTTTCTCTCAAGTCTTTATAAAAAGTAATTACACCGTCCTGGGAAAAGAGAGAAAAATATTAGATTCAAGTTATCAATGTTGAAAGGCTGATAGCCTATATCTTAAGCAGGAAAGCTGGAACAGAACTGTTTAACATACTTTCAACATTATTGGGTGGGGGTGAAGGGAGAAGACAAACGGTGAAAAAGCTCCGTTCCAAATGTCGATTTGAACAAGAGGGGATTCAGGGGAAATTTATAGAGCCATGAAAATTGCTTGAGCGGTACTGGACAGATAAAATTTGTGCGTGTTGAATAACAAGAAGAAAGCTTTTCAAATACTTCTGCATGTTTACATTACTGATAACGTTTGAGGGAGAGTTGTTGGTGTCACTGTTCATTGTTGTATCTTCATTGTTATGTTACTTCCGTTATTGTTAAATACAAAACCAAAGCAGTGACTAATACAAAAAGGTGTTAATACATTCAAGAAGCTGCTGGATGCAGCAGCATATTTGAAGAATGTCGCTCTGGAATTGGGATGTACTAGAGACAGATTGCAGAGACAGCAATAATTCAACCTCGTTTGAGTGTCTTTATTTTGTACACAGCTGCCTATTATCTACTCCATACCACCCTGCATTCTTTAGGGTGTGCGGGAGGGTTCTCTGTTAGACCGCTGCTCAGCGTTTGGGAGTGTACAGCAAATGGGCAGATGGAGACATTACAGAAAGAAAGGATGGTCGAGGTGTTGACAGTGGAGCTTAGTTGTAGAAAGCTGGATCAACTGTCCTGTCCTCTGTTGTAGAGTTCATGTGAACTGCTAGCTAAGTTATTTTGTCAAGAATTCCCAGGTAGCTGTTAGCTGTTTGTTCCTTATGAAGACCTGGTTTGGGATTTCAGAACCTGAGCGTTCACACCTCCAACTGTATTAACTGAACAGTGAACTTGGAAAAAACACTTAATTGTAGAAAATCAGGGATTCTTAAAAATCCATTCTTTGGCATGTCAGACTGGGTGACTGAGTTCAGCAGGCTTAGGAGTTCTATTGTTTACATGCTGTGGTTTCCCTCTATTCCAAGAGAAGGGAGATCTTGTTTAGAAGTGTTGTTAAAGTTAATTCATTGATGTTTGGGCTGCGCTGAATTGCTATGGAGAGAATGCTTGCAGAGAGAAGGCAGCGGGAAAATCTGTAGTCAGTGCAAATTTCTTTGAACCGTGCGATAACTAAGGGCTCAGGGTGACCAAGGAGGACAAAACAAAAAGTTTGTTTACTGAACATCGTACGCGCTGGTGCGCTGCGTAAGATAATATTTTTAAGAAAGGAATATAATTGTGTTAGATGACATCTGATAGATTCTGACCATGGATTGATACTAGAGATGCATATATCTTAATGTGAGTAAGGTAGTGAGCTTTCATGGTTTTTATTCCTGTAATCATTTGGGGTAAATCCTCCACATGCAATGTGTTCTTCCCCTCTACAGGATTTACAACAGATGAGCAGATTTGGTAGCTGTAGGTTCTGAAAACGGAGAGACATAATGGAGAAGGGGTATATAAAACTTTATAGGCAGAAGTGTTGCTCACTCCTACAGAAACAACATTGTTAACATTNATGGAGAAGGGGTATATAAAACTTTATAGGCAGAAGTGTTGCTCACTCCTACAGAAACAACATTGTTAACATTATTAAAATTATTAAGGTACTATGAGCAGTTCAGAAAACTCAAGCAGGGTGCTGTTAGTGACTCGGGATGTAAGGATGTGTGAGGGTGAATTATTGCATGGACAGAAATTGAAAGATGTGTGCCTCAGAAAGGCTGATAGAGAATCTGAAAGAAAGGTGTCACTGCATAAAATGTAATCTGTGATCTCCCCTTTCAAATACAAGAAGAAATCTCATGAATTCAAGAGGAGGAGTAAAATTGAACTGCTTTTTCATATACTATGTAATTAGATTATGGAGAATTTTTTTACTGAATGTTCTTGAGGCTACCTCATATCCAGATTTAACAATTAAAGCTCTGAACTTTATCTTAAACTTTCTAGTCCAGGTATTTTAACTACTTCAGGTTCAAATGTGGCTGTCAAGGGTCTTAAATCTTAGCTCCCTCTCCCTGAAGCATCACTCGAGCATCTGGTTTGAACTTACTCCTACGGTTTTCTATATATCTAGTCCTAATGGTTATCCACATTTTTTCCTCAGTGTAGCATTTTGACAATTTTAACGCAGTGAACTCAGAGCATTTTGAATTCGGTGTGAAGCACAGAGACAAGCTCATTAGTTTCACTGTTTCAGAAAACACACGTAAACCCAACGTTTCAGTTCAGATCTACTTGAAAAGTTTTGTAAAGGCTTATTGTCATTTACTAAGTTTAGAAGTGAGATCTCTGCCAAGTAAAAATTGTGAGGCAGCGTCACAGAAGCCTTGGAAGTGTGTATCAGAGGTGTGTGCAGGTAATGGCTTGATTTCTACCACCTGAAGTTACTTGTTCTAGTTTGGAATTAATTTTTAAGTATGAATCGAAGTCACTGGAGCCTCTGACATATTAGGGAAAAATGATTCCACCCCACCTGCCACGTTTGTTCTGAGAATGTGGTTTGAATCAGTTGACAGGGGGAGGATGGATGGATTTACTTGATGGAATTTTTATCTTCTTTTGTTTTTAATGTTTAAATATTTGTAAAAAATTTTAGGCTTAGTCTATGATTTGCTTTTTGTGAGAGTTCCTCTTTTTATTGCTCGTTTGTCACCCTGCAGTGAATTTCATGTTTGTGTTAGTTCTTTCTGTTGTGCTTGCTTTTTTTGGAGCTTCTAGGAGACTGTCTCTAGAAGTCACCCCATTTTCAGTTGGAGACCTGGGTACAACTTTTTTATTGCAATTAAACTTGGAACCTGAACACAAGAGACCGTGATGTTTCTCCCATTTGTGCATGGGGTATCAGGTGTAGATTTTGTCTTGCCAGTAGGCAGTCAGGAGAGTCTCCTGCAGGTAGAAATAAGTGGTCTTGTACTCCGTTGCACTGAGTTCTATAGATGTAAGTCCATTCTTCCAAATTGTTTACTTATTGGGACATTTCACTAGCAGATACTATTTGCAGCTATCCGTTCATCTGATGTCACCATATTACTTAAAATTGGTCTTTAATTTCACATTTTTATCGAAATACTATTGATAGTATTTTCAATATTTTCAAAATATTCCACATTTGATTTTTATCATCCCACTTTTGTCATCACTGACAAAATCCAGCTGAAGAAAAATATTAATTAGAAAAAAAGGTTTTTAAAAAATATACTGTAAAAATAAGGTGAAACAACAAACAAAGTTCTAAAAAAAAAATTATAACTGCATTTTTTTTTCTTACCTCAGGTCAGATTTGGTCTTCCCCCTTCTGCCACTTCCTGGTGCCAGATTCTTTTTGGGAGGCAATGTTTCTTGTCTTGACTGACAAGAGGTGCTGTCTCTGGTAGGATAAATTATCTTCTTTGCTTTCTTTCTTTTTGTCTTTGATCTCTTATCCTTTACCCTCTTACTTTGTTGTCACTATTCTTTCTTCCCCTCGCTGTGCTCTCCCTCTCCTACTTTCCTCCTTCGAGTGCTCTGGGGTGGGATTTTCAACAGCCCCTTGGGAAGCTGTAGACCCGTGTTGGGTACGAGTGCAACAGAAACGTTTACGCCTGTCTCTGTAAGCCTCTTGGAAAAGCAGAGCTCTGGCGTTTCTCGGTGCACAACTTGCTCTTGCTTATTTCAGAAAACAGCTGTTGCTGGAAAGGATTTTAGGCAGCCAGAGACAGAGATGGATTTGTGTTTTGGTTTTGTTTGTTAGCTGATGAGATGAGGTGCCTTTAGTAGTGAAAGTTTGACTAGGTTATGACTGATGTATTCTTTAATTATTTCTTGAGCAGAGTCATTGTTTACAAAACTCTTCAGTAACAGTTGATTCCCAGTGTAAATGCTATTTGCTATTAACTTATTGATACAAAAGCAGCCAGTATTCTTGACTGAGGTGATTTCTAATGGCTCATTCTATGAGACTGTATTTACTCTAAAAATTTGAAAGGATGAGGTGAAATCTATGTATAAACAGTGTAGAAATCAGTATAAATTAATGTGACAGATAAAAATATCAATATTCATATTGAGGTTGTAATTTCAAACCAGTTTCCAGACCAATTTTCAGACCAACAGAGTTCCTTTCTGGCTGCTTTGATGGTATGGGAGGAACTTCATGGCAGCTTCTGGAAATAAACACCTGGATGTGTGCCTAGAACAACATTAGAATTACTTGGCAGATGAATAGCGGCATCCTGGAGGTGGCTGGTTGGAGAACAGTGCTGTGAGCTGTTAAACAGGTGATACTCTGGGTACTTGATAGGTATCTCAAGTATCCTAGCTCCAGCAGCAATAGATCATACATGATTTTCAAGGTCAGAAATGCATTAGTATATAGTCATGTAAGGACCTCTTGTGTGATTGTCAGTAACTTCTGTCTTTATCTCCAAATGAATGATTCTGGTAAGAATCAACATTCAGTTTTACTGGAAATACATTTTTGCATATTTACCTCTGTGTGTGTGTGTGTATTAGCTGTACACGCTCGGAAATCGTTGTTCACCTGGAATCAATTTTAAACTGCTGTGAGTCTTGATTATAAACCCTTGTCCGTTGGACTTTCTTTCGTGATAGAATGAAATTAACTCTGAAGGAATCTGTGGTTTGGGCGCAAAGGCTTCTCTGTGCTCGGGATACCGTCACATCACTTCTACTCAACAAAGCAACTGTTTGAATTACTGCAAATATTTGCATGTGCTTTTAATGTAGGCAGCAATGCTGAGATGTGCCTAACAAAAATGGTGTTTAGTGTACAGCTGTTACGTGTATATCAGTATGCAAGCTGAGGTGTGGGTTATCTCTGCAAGTGGAAAATCTCGGTAGTGGGAAGCAACTTACGATCCTCCAATGAAGTGGGTCTGCGAGAGCAACTTCACCAAGAGTAATGGTGCTGGAACAAAGGCCACATCTGGACTGACGTAATTGTGGTGGCACTCTAGCTTCCAAAGTTTCTTCTGACTTTGCCTTTACTTTCTGAGAATAAATAAGGCCACTAACTTTAGCCCCTGAATTGTTGCTAGTATCACTTTTCACGTGTCCAAAGTAAACTCTCTAGAACTAGTTGTGGAAAAGGAGGTAAGTTTGGGAAAGAGATTTCGGGATGCCCTTGAAGAAAGACGTCTAAGCTTCGCAAAAGTAAGCTGTAGAGAATGCAGAGCTTTCTATGTCATGACTAAGCTTTTTTCAGTCTAGGTGTGCATAAGATAGCTCAGATGATTTTAATTCTATGCCTGTTTCCTGCTTTCATTTGTACTGTTCTGATGAGATGAAAATGTCAGTAAGTGTAGTTTAATCTCTGACTGTGCAGGTGGAAGTCAGTTATTTCTGCTGTTAACCACGACCTGTTGATTACATTAATTAGATACCTTGCAGGAGTAAAAAGATGGAGTAGAAACTGCAGAGTGTCTTGTCTCTGACCTACACCCGGTCAGACACATTTTCCAGTTCTCTCCTCCCTTGGTTATGTTAAATTTTAGAAAATTCCAAAGAAAAATAAAAGCCTGTTTGCCCTCCTGAATTCAGAAGGAATGGATCCTGTGATCTGCAGGTATCTTTCCCGAGGCTGTTTGCCGTAAGGCCTCTGAAATGCCAGGCAGGATCTGACAACATACCGTGTTCCTTATTCTGAAAGACTTTTGCGGTGAGCAGAGAAAACAGCTTGAGATTTTTGCTGTAGAAGATATACAAATATCATCTTTGTAAATGAAGATATACAAGTAAAGATTCATTAGAATGTAAACCTGTCTTTACAGTGTAGATAACTGAATAATTTACTGTTATTAATCAAATTTGTACTGGTAGAGGTTGCTATTGATAGCGTTCTTGTGCTGTTGCAAGTTGCGGTCTAAAGTTGATTTAGAAGCAGAGAATCTGCAAGATGCAAACTGAAGTTTAACTCGTGTCACATTAAAAAAAAGAAGTATAAATGGAGGATATCAATAAGTTTTGGGTTATCTCATAGTTTGTTAGAATGTTACCCAGCTCTTAAGTATTGGAGCCAGTTACTGGGAGGTGTCATTCTTACTGTGCCTCAAAGTTCAGTTAATATTTTGTTCCTGGAAGCATTAGGAATTAAAGGAAAATGACCAGAAAGTGAAGGGATGGATTGTTGGGAATTGCATGCCAGAATACATTTATTTAGCCAGGAGTGAAGTACTTCAGGGTGATAATTGAATCAGGTGCAGGACTCCAGGCTCTAACTTTGAGAGGTACCATGATGTATCTCTTCAGAGGAAGTATTTCAAGTCATCTGCTGATGAACACTCTTGTCATGCCTACACTAAATGTTATGTTGAGCTTCTTCCAAACCTATTATTCCTTCCTTCTAATGTCCTTCTTCAAAAATTATCGCTCTTCAAGAAAGCAGACACTTTTCTTAGCTTGTGCAATAGGACATAGCATTAAATGTCCCTAATCGGTAAGATGACATTGCCTGCATGTTCTTTCACAGTGCTGAGCATGTGGTGATCTTGGCAGTGTATAGAAAATTTAAAAGTCCATACTGTAGTTTGTTCTAGTTAATTGAAAAATTCTAGAGAAGCTGTTGGGACTCAGGAATATCTCAGAAATTAGAAACTGCAGAGGAAATCTGATGACCTATATTCAGGATGGAGCAAGCCTTAGGGTTAAAGAAGACGAAAGAAGTTGTATGTAAATAATTGGGTCCTTTCATTTTCCTCCTGCAACAATTGTAGGCATCTTCTAATTGTACACAAGAAAAATGGATTCACTATTGACTGTACCATAGGCTCTAAGTTACAACATTTGGGTCTGTTACCTGTACTGAAAGATGTTTGCAAATAAAAAAAACCCTTACAAACCTCTTGGCTGTAAAATATATTTTATGTGGACAGCATTTCAGGTGCATTGCCATACCTCTTTCATCCTGAAAAATTTTATGATCTGACAGAACCATAAACTTTGGGAAGGTAAAAAGTGCTGAGTTGCTTCTGAGTTTGACTGCTTTGCTGAGAGGTGTGTCGGTGAAGTAAGGCAGCCGCCGACTCCAGCACACGCAGAAGAACCTGGAAGGAAAGTAGCTGATACTTATTGTGCCTGGTAATAGTTGGTGTGTTGCAACAGTCAACAGAGAGCTCAGAAAATCTGTTGAAATAAGCTGTACCAGGACTGTGGACATCCTTCTCAGCCGAACGAGCCGAAGGTGTCTCTTCATCCATGCATCCCAGTGACATCACCTGGAAGACTGTCCAGGGAAATGGAAGGACTATCAGGCTCATGCCTAACCTCATTTTACAGTTATATATAGGCTAGGAGACTTGCACTGTTTGTGGTTGCGTGTTTGTCACACATCAAACTTTAAAATGCAACACAATGTGCAGTGAGGCAGTCTTAAAAAACAATATATGTATTAAAAGAAGGTATGAATTACAGAGAATACAAGTTTGAGGATGAGCGATTTTGCTCATAAACATTTGAGAACCTGAAGAAGCTCACCAGTTTAGTGGGTGAAAACCACCTTTCTGTGTGGAATTCAAGCAGAATCCAATGGGCAGTGGAGAACAGAGCTTGTAAGTTAGACTGAAAATGTAAAGGAAAACCTTGTGCTTCCAGGAGGCAGAAATTGAGGTTAAACAGCTAAAATACCTCTCATATGTCCGCCTTCCCCTGCTTCATTATCTAGGTTTTCCTAACTAGTATCTTTGTATTACAGATTTTTTTTTTCTAATAGATTGTTTAAAAACTTTTTCAGTGAAGATCTGTCAGATTTGTTTGTTACACATAATTTTTTCTTTATCCTTAAAATACTGTTTCATGCATTTTGTAACTGTAGCATGGCAGCTGAGCTTATAGTAAGAAGTAGTGAGACCTAAGGGGTGTTTGACCATCCTTCTCCTTTTTTTCTTAAATCATGAAGTGAGGTGTGTTTTATCTGTTTTGATAAAATGCTGTTTTATTGACACCTGGTTTATTTTGTGGTTCAGCAGATAAAGTAAAACATCTGAGTCTTGTTTAAGAAAAGGAGCTAATTACATTAAAAGTACTTAAGTACTGAAGACTCATGATCTGCGATCTGCAAATTAGTGATGGGTTTTAGTGTTTAGTGATAGATTGGAAGCTCTTGAGAAAAATTATGTGACGTTATTTTCAAATAGAGTGGTTAGTAAATTACTCTTAAGTTGGATACATATGTGAGATGATCAGGACTGTTGGGGAAGTGTTCTAGAACATAATACTTTGGTTGTCTTTGGTTCTTTATGCGTGTGCAGTTTAAGGTGACAAGAAAAACAAAACTACAGGTAATAAAGCTCAGTGAAACTCTTCCTAATGAGGAAAACAAGGAGAAAGGTAAGGCATTTGGTATGGCTGGCAAATGATTGTGTTGCCAATGCAGAGAACATATGAGCAACATATAAGGAGCCCTGCCAAAAAGAGCTTGAGGATGCTGGTGGATGAGAGGCTGGACATGGTCTGAGAGCCCAGAGAGCCAAACGTGTCCTGGGCTGCATCCAAAGCAGCGTGGGCAGCAGGGCGAGGGAGGGGATTCTGCCCCTCTGCTCCACCCTGGTGAGACCCCACCTGGAACACGGCATCCAGCTCTGGGATGCCCAGCAGAGGAAGGACATGGACCTGTTGGAGTGAGTCCAGAGGAGGCTACTGGCTTGATTAGGTGGATGGAGCACCTCTCCTATGAGGAAAGGCTGACAGAACTGGAATTTTTCAGCCTGGAAAAGAGAAGGCTTTAGGGGTACCCTAACTGTGGCCTTCCAGTAGCTGAAGGGAGCCTGCAAGAAAGTTGGAGAGGGACTTTTTACAAGATCATGTAAGTACAGAACAGGGGAGAATGCCTTCAAACTGAAAGAGGGCAGGTTTGGATTAGATGCTAAAAAAACCCTTCTTTTGAAGATGGTGAGGCACGGGACCAGGTTGTCCAGAGAAGCTGTGGATGCTCCGTCCTTGGAAGTGTTTAGGGCCAGTTTGGATGGGGCTTGGAGCAGCCTGGTCTAGTGAAAGACGTCCCTGCCCACACCAGGGATGTTGGATCTGGGTGATCTTTAAGGTCCCTTCCAACCCAGACCATTCTGTGATTGTTTGAATTTGGAAAGAAGTCTGTGCCATGAAGAACTGGAAAGAAGAGGAGGGAGGAACAGACAAAACTCAAAGCCTGATCAAAGTGGACATAAAACCTTCTTTGCTTTAGGTTACCGTATTTCCCACAGTGCTCTTCTGGTATAGCCTTCCCGTCATCAGCGATTGTGGTTTCTGGTGACATGTTATCAGCCTGAAAAGCGGTTCTATGTAACAAAGAGTGGGAGGAAAAGTTGCCAAGGCAGTCTGTTTATGTTCAGAGTAAGAACAGTGCTTTGAGAAAGCCCAGGATGGAATATTGCAACTACTTAAATGAATATATTGTAGGATTTTAACCTCCTATTGTCCCTCTGTATTGTGCTCAGAGAGACTTAATTATTTTTACAAGTTACTAGACCTCTTGTAGTGTTAAGGAATGATAAATTCTTTTTATGATACTGTGATGCCATTCCAAGTGGTGATTTTGAAGGTAGTCTTTTAAGTTGGAAGGTGTTTTTGTGCTCTTCTCTCTGACCTGAGTTGGCTGGGAGGCATCTAGGTGTGACTGCCTTGTATGAGGCATTGCCGCTTGCTTTAATGACGAGAAGAACGACTTGATTTTATTTCCTTCCCTCTCCCAACTGCTCTCTAGATGTGTTTTCATGACCTGAAAAGTGTGTATTTCCAGACCACTTGGTGCAAGTCTTTTGAGTGCGAGCTATTATGAGACATGTAATCACAAAGCATTACTACTAGAGCTGAAGCACTTGCTGCATGCAGACTTTTTGTGTCTCTCACTTCCAGCTCTCTGGTTTCCCAGCCAGTATTGCCTACTTCCTGCCTTGTCACCTATGGTAAATCTTGCCTTTTCCCCATCCCACAGGGTGGGAAAAGCTTGCCATGTTTGCTTATTTGGATAAGGTTTAAAAGGATCAGGAGTGAGTTTAATAGTGGAAAAGGAGGTAAAGCTGAGTGTATATTCATTACACCAGAGCTATGACTAAGGTGTACCTAAATAGTTAATTTCAGCTAAGCTTCTCTTAGCCTCTGCCAGGTGTTGTGGGGGTTTTTTTCTTACCTGCCTGAAACAGTGGCTCATAGAAAAAGCATTCTTTAAGCATGTTTACTTCTCTGTTCAACTGGTCTGTACTACTCAGTTGTCTACCAAGCCTGATGGGACGTGTGTCTTATTCTCGTTTGCTTTTCCCTTTTTATGCCGCTCTTCCTAAATAACAGTAATCCAAAATGCACAAAGGTTTATTTTTTGAGAAAATTATATCTTAATTTCTTTTAGGGCTCGACAGAGTAGTACCAGTTCTTTTGTTTAATTTCTTTTTAGGATTTTAGTGTTTTCTTTTTGTCTCTTACACCTGTAAAACTCACTTGTGTGTCATGTACTTTCCCCCAGCCCAAATCTCTTTTGGCTGGTGCTTGCCTGAGCAGTGTATTTCTGTTGTCTCATCCTGAAACAAACTCAGGAATGTGGTCCTGTCCTATTGAGTGAGAAACTTTGCCATTAATTTTACTAGATAGAGGGTGTAGCTTAGTGCTGTTACTGTTATTTTCTTGTCCTGGAGCTGTTTGTAGCTTTCTCAGTTTAAGTATTTTTCTGTTAATAGAATTCATATTCTGTTTGCCATTTTCCAGATCAACAAAGTTGTTAAATAAAGTCTTGTCTGGTGCCAGTTCCTTTGCTGCCACACTACAGACTTCCTGTGCTCCACTGCAATCTGTTTATTTTTAATGTATTTACAGTACTTTAGCAGGTTTTTGTGTTGTGATGGTTTTGATGGTCAAATTAAATTATATTAATTGAATGATAAGAGACATGTGAGATAGTATCAAATATTAAGTTGGAAATCCACATTGACTTGATCAGAAATCCTGCGTGATTTCTGCATAGAGTTGGGCATGTTTTGCAAGTGCTTACTAATCACTTGTTCCTGATGCCCTAGATGACTGAAACTGTTGTGCCTATAATTTCCACAACCTGGGATGTGAAAGCAAAAATGGAAAAACTTCTTTTTGCAGCAGGCTGGCTGATGCTTTGGATCAAGTCTGAAACTTGCTGGGCCAGCTGTACTGTTCAATTCTTTGTTTTTACACCAGGGAAATGATTGTCCCCCTGTCCTCAGCACTGCTGAGGCCATGCCTCGAGTACTGCGTTCACTTGTCTCTTCACTTTAAAAAGGACATGGAGGTGCTGGCATGTGTCCAGAGGAGGGCAACAATGCTTGCAAAAGGTCCAGAAAATATGGAATGACTGAGGGAGCTGGGTTTATTTCGTCTTGAGGAGGCTCGGGGGGACATCCTCATGCTCTNGACAAAAAAAAAATAATGCTGAGTTTTCTACAGTTTCTCAGGTAATTTTTTGTCTAAGTCAGATTATTGGGCTTTTAATATCATTATTATTCTGATTGCCCTTAGTTTCTGAGGACACCAAGTAGGGGAAAAAACCTTTGCTTTTTTTACAAATGTATGTCTGTCCAAGGTACTAATGGCTTGGGACATTAAAGACACTTTCATTGATGCTACCTCATAGCTTTGCTTGTAATTGTNAGAGGAAATGGCCAGCTGCTGAGACAGGGAAGATTCAGTTTAGATATTAGAAAAAAAATTTTAGGGTGTTCAGGAATTGGAATAGTTTGCCCAGGGGCATAGTGGAACCAGGTGTCCAAGAGGCATCTGGATCTCATACTGGGCGATACAGTGTAGTTGTTTAGGAATTACAATGGTATTGCTGGGTGGACATCTTAAAGGTCTTTTCCAACCTTAATGATTCTGTGATTCTAGGTATCAGGCGCTGTGCAAGTGGGCTTCATGAACATTTTTGACAACAAAGAGGTGAGGTGTTTGTTTCTACTTCAGACTCCAGAGAGGAAGGAGGAGTGCAGTGATGAAAACAAAAGCCTTTTGTAGGCCCAATTCCCTCCCTTTCCTCCTCCCTTTTTTTTCCCCATTTCCAAGTCAAGCACATCTCTGCCTGCAACTTTAATCCTACTGGTTCTTTTTAGTCTGGTTACTTCTTTTTCAGCTTTGCTCTAAGAAGGTCTTGCATGTTCAGCAATGTTGCACACAGGCTATGTGAGGGGACAGAGTGGTTTTGGTTTTTTCAAGGGTAGAGTGTGTGAATTTTCTGTTCAGTACTTGTAGCTGTAAGGGTGATGAAGTAGGTTCTATGTTGTCGGTGTCCTTAATGTTTGTTTTCACAGTCTGCTTTAGTAAACATTAGGAAAAGTAAACAAAAATGAGCGTTCTTAGTTGATTTTTCTGGTGAAATGTTCAGAGAAACAGCAGCAGTTCTTAGAATTTGACTTCTCAAACGAGGCAGTAGTCTGCATTAAGAAACGAGTCTATTAAAGTAAGAAACAATTGGCATTTCTTCTTTATTAAGTATTATCAAGTGGCCCATATTTTCCTATCTTCAGTCTTGGAAACATCTGAACTGCATAAGGTAGAATGTCTTAAGGTTTGGACTTGGTGTGTGGCCTGTAGACTACAGATGAGATAGTTAATGTCAAGCAAATTTATTTAAAACTGAACAAGCCCAGAACAATCCTCTAAAAGAGCATCTTACATTAAAACATATCAAATACATTTTAAAAGTACTGTTACTTATGGTCTTCAGAATATATAAATAAAATGCAGTATACAGGTTGCAATCTTTTGTACCACAAAAGAGGCAGCACAACTTTGCAAGTTTCAGTTGCATGCTTAAGTTGGGGTTTCTGAAAAGTGGAAACCTTGAAGCTTGTCCAGTCCCTTGAAGTTCAGTGGTATTCTTGCATGTAATACTTTTAGTCTTTAGAAGGGTGAATCCTTTCAGTACTTTATGTAAGTTAGGAAGCAGTTCTGAAGTAACTGGCATTTTCTTTCTGGAGAAAAAACCATTGATGGGCTCATTTTGTATTTGTGTTATACATTAAAGAAATACAGTGATCTTCGCTCTGAGCACTGATGGACTAAAAACAGTACCTACGTTGGCTGGAAGGTTGGTTTTTGGATATTGAGCTGCTGACAGGAATGCTAAATGCTGATAACTACTCATGAGACTAGTGTCTGCCAATGTATTGCTAAGAGAAAGGAATTTAATCCTCAGGAATAGCAGAATGACTAAATAGTCTTCTCTGGAGCTAATTGTTGTTTTCACTGTTTGAATACTTCAGATGCTGGCTTCATGTGTGTTTAAAATGTTTTCTAATGACTGGTATTTTCTTTGAATGTGTTGTTTAATTTTTAGGAATTTCAAAGTATTGATGAAGTTCAAGGCCTCATTTTGAGGCTGAAACCTATTTCAGCATCTCTGTATAGCTCATCTTTGACCATATGCTCTTTATAGGACAAAAAAAAAATAATGCTGAGTTTTCTACAGTTTCTCAGGTAATTTTTTGTCTAAGTCAGATTATTGGGCTTTTAATATCATTATTATTCTGATTGCCCTTAGTTTCTGAGGACACCAAGTAGGGGAAAAAACCTTTGCTTTTTTTACAAATGTATGTCTGTCCAAGGTACTAATGGCTTGGGACATTAAAGACACTTTCATTGATGCTACCTCATAGCTTTGCTTGTAATTGTAAATACAAATTAATCCTGAGGTATGTAGTATTTGAACCACATTTTTTTTTCAGTGTTATTCTCTCCATTATGAATTCAGATTATGTGCTGTCTTTGGTGTATCTATTAAACCCAGGACCAGTTGCATTCATTTTAGTTGATTTCTGGCAAAACCAGTTCCGTGTCATAAAATCAAATTATGTTTGGCTGTCAAGGTCAAGGTATGAAAGGTGTTGGGGAAGATAATTGTTTTGACTTTTTTTTCCCTAGAATCACTCAACAGATCATTCAAATCATTCAGCATGCTACATGTAAAATGCTGAAGTAATTGACCTGGATTAAAAGAACATGTGGGTTTGATAAAAATGTAAGAGTTTTGTATTGAAGGGGTAAAACATACTTTATTGGTGGGACTGTTAGGTATGTCCTGACTCAGTTCACTCAAAGTATGAAGCTGAAGAGACTGAGAGTTGATACGGTGAAGGAATACTTCTGAAGAAACTTTCAGAACCTAATGTTTGATAGTTAAAGGGGAACCAAAGTTCCTTAGCCTTTTAGCACAATGCTGTCCTCTGGTGGAAGAATGTTGCACGAAAAGAGCATTTTACACTGAGCAGGAAAGTTTCAATTAGATGTGATCTGTGTTACGCAGTATATGTTGGTACTTGTATAGCAGTAACAAAGTACAACAAAATTTGAGGATGCCTCCAAATCATCTATGATGTAATGTAATCCGTAACTAAAATGGGTATTTCTTACTCTTACCATTCCAAGCCAGTGTTTTCCTTAAGGTTAATCAGAAATTCTCATTGAACAGCAAGTTGTTTGGGGTTAATAGGATTTCATTCTATGATTCTTTTAAAAGTCAATAGTAACAGTTCTTGCAAGTCAGAAGTGTATCTAAATAGTTGTCACAGACTTTCATGTTCATGCTTTTCTTTTGGTTGGTTCTGGTTTTTTCTTCCTTGCTTTAAAGTGAACCTCTCCAGGCTATGAGGGTTTTTTTTTCTCAAAACCAGTGATTAATGTGGATGCATCCTGTTTAATCTGACAGTCTTGAATCTATAACATACCTGCCATACTTGGAAATGTAAGGTAAATGCAGGGAAACATTGGGTCGACACATACTGAAAGACATGTTGTGCTAAATAAAATGTGTTCTCTTTGGGTGTTTGAGGTTTGTGCAGAATGAACTTTTGGAATTTCAGTTGATGTAAAGATTAAAGTGTAAAAGATTAAAATCAAAAGCTGTCGTTATAGTAGAAAGAATAAAGTGGGAGGAAATTACTTGGTTATTTCAGTTTCTAGATTGCATGTCGGGTAGGTAGTTGAGATTTTGGCAGCCAAGTAATAGGCTTGAAGAGGAACAGGAAGAACTGTCAGGCCTGACTTTGCTCAGACTGTTTTAAAAAGGGAAAAATCAATAATATAATTTCTGGAAAAGAGATCTTGCTGGATTCGAGGGGAGGTCTGGGGATTTAAGCATGTGTTTAACTCCTAAATTTCGATTTAATAATTTTAATAATTTTCCCTTTTGCAGTTTTCCTTCTCTGCTATAAAAAAGGATATAAGTGTCATGCCTCCCTGGTACCTCCCTTGCTGCCAGCCTGTTCCTCAAAAGGAGGGATGTGGTAGTTGTTGTAAAATACCAACTTTGAGAGATACAGAAAGAACACTGTCTCTGGAACATTGCTATTCTCTTGGTCTGACTTCAGCAGCCATGGGGATGTGTTATGCTAATATTAGGTTTTTTATTTGAATCAGATTGTAAATGTTCTAATAATCGATTATGAGTAACAAAGTTCATCTGTTACTTGAAGACCTGGTAGATTCTCACTGCAAATGTTCTAAAGTTTTAAATACAAACATTGTTGCGGTTTGTGTTGATGGCTGAATTTCCCCACAGTTAATATCACATCATATATGGAGGTTGCAGTTTGGAATAATATGGAGAAGTATTGATGTGATGAAAACATGTAAATGAGAGCTTCTTAAAAATGTCTGTCTTCAAGTAGGAATGATGTAAATGTTTGAGAGAACACATGACAGGAGTTTGTTGCAAAGAGTCTTACATCTGCATTAAATCAGTTCTGAGCTTAAATGAAAAGAGTGGGAAAAATACTTCTTTCTGGAGAGGCATGGGTTAGTACTTCATTTGGAAAACTGTTAGTGTCTGACATAGGTTCTAGGTTAAACTAGTCTGCTTATTTCAGTGTGACATCTAACTTGCTGATCAGCTGTTTTCTAGAAAGTTTAGTAGGCAACAAAAAGACTTGCAGTGCTGCCAGTAGCTGCTAAGTGTTGTGTGTTCAGCATCAATTGTTGGGGAGATGTGCGTGCTGCATAGGTAGAATTTTGTGGGTCTTTGTGTGGGAGGAAAAAAGCAAACAAACCAACTGAAGCAGTGGCGTTCAATCTACAGAGTTAGCAAGCAAGTGTTCTCAGAAGTTAGCCTGCTGTCAGTGTCCAAATTATCAGATTGTTAAAAATCCTTCCGAGTTTACGGATGAAACTTCAGGGAAAAGAAAGTTAATCGAGAAAGACCTTTTTTTTTCTTTTTTTCTTTTTTAAGCCAACCAAACCAGCATTGAAGATGGTAACGTGGCCATCCTCAAAACATAGTTCGGCTATTAACAAAGATTCTGGAGATATTTTCTTCTAATGTGCTGTTCCATGTGGAGTGATGCTTGCAGAATAGATATGCAGTGAGGTGAATGAAAAATAGGTTCAGTAAGCACCGTGCTTAAACCTCAGAAGCTATTAGTGCTTCAAGCTGTCCCAGTAGATGAAGAAACTAAAGGCAAAAGTAATAAAGTAATTTTGCTCACTGTTCATCTAAATGTAGTGATTCAATTGTTTGAACAAGTAGGGGAGATTCAAAAGAAATTGCTTATCGATGTGTTTCTGAATTACTTGTGATAAAGCTTCTGTTCAGATGCTATAGAGTGGAGTAGTAAAAAAAAAAAAAAAGCAAAAAAATTCTGTAACTCACACCAGTCCTCTAACAACTAGGCTTAAAAAATAGGGATATGGCTAATATGGCTCTTTTGTTCTGGCAGTTTGCTCTAAAACTGTCTATGCTTTTACCAAACTATGAAGAAGAAATCTCAACTGTTGCCGGAAGAGGATGTTGATCCAAATCTTGCCTTGGTTGTACACACTGGTTTCTTTCTTGAAGGCTCTTAATTTGCTACTGCAGTTGAAAGATGTTCGTGTTAGCCTTCACAGATTACAAGACTATGTCACTTCTGCGCTTAACTAGGCAACCCAGAGAGAACGGAAACCATACAGAGAAAAGTGAAAACTTCTTGAAGCTATAAAGCCTTTCTCAGACACACAGTGTGACTGCCTTACGTAGCAAAGAATGAGCTTGAGGGAGAAATAGAATGGAGAGAACTGATGCAGCCTTAATTAAAAAAACGTGGGAAAAGGTTCTAATTTCTACCCCACATGAAATGTCAGGGATGGCTATGGTGTTATTCAGAATTAAAATCTTAGGAAGTGTTGAATTAAAGGCTGGAAAGCCTGGTATATTTTTGCCAGTGGTTGATTTGGTGGTTGTTTTTCTTTCCTCTCGATCAGCCATTATACAATTTACCTTTTAAAAGTGGCACTATTCCTGACTGAACAGTCAAAATACCAGTCAATACTAAGGGGTAAAGGTGTCTGTAGGAAGGTGCAGCTGAAGAGCTTTTATAACTTAATCTGTTGTTATTATTTCAGGTGCGTGAGTCTGCTTTACTTCAAGAATCCAAGATTCTAATTTTGGGAGAGTGGTGTCTTTTAAAGACACAAATGCATTTAAAAATCAAGTCTCGTGTCAGCTGCCCATGTCAGACATGGTTGGCTCTTTTTAGTTACTGAGAGGCAATAGCAACAAATCTTCCTCATAAAAAATAAATGCGTTTGTTGCTGTCTTAAAGCAATTTTATTTGTTTACAGGTGTCAGCTGTGATGCATGTTTAAAAGGAAATTTTCGAGGTCGCCGATACAAGTGTTTAATTTGCTACGATTACGATTTGTGTGCAACTTGTTATGAGAGTGGTGCAACAACAACGAGGCATACAACTGACCATCCAATGCAGTGCATACTAACAAGAGTAGATTTTGGTAAGTGATAATTTCAAACTCCAGTGATTTGTTGCTATGTTGTGTCTACAAACGTAATGCTGATTTTCATGTTTCCACTTATTAATCACTTCCCCCATTAGTACACTAAAAGTAAGGGCCAAGTTCTTGTGTTCTAATAAACAGGCATGTTTTCTTTGGTAGAAGAACTGATTTTTTTTTTTTAACTGCTGCATATGTATTTCTGATTTTATTATTTTGATCTGATAACAGCAGATTATCAGACTAATAAATATACTTAATAACAGTGACTACTGTTAAAAGTGCCACAGTCTACAGGCAGAAAAAAAATCCTGATGAGATTTTGTAGGAAGGTTGTTCATTGGTGGCTTATGTGAAACTGCAAGTACGGGAAAGGTGGTGATGGGCTGCATTGAGTATGAGAGATTAGTGGTAAGGACTAGCATGTAATCTCTTTAGAATTCCTTTGTAGATCTACTAATCTAAGAATTATTTCTAACTGTAAAGCCTTGTCAATATTTAGAAAAAATAATAATTGTTCTTGTGTTCTATCCAGTTTGATGTTTCTGTTGCATCGTAGTTGAAGCAGGTTGTAGCTTGTGAGAAATGATTTTGTGACAATCCACTGCTCTGCTATGTTGCTGATCCTGAATATGTATTTTCTTTTGTTGTCAAACACATGGGACTAGCATTTCAGTATTTTTTCCTGGTGATTGCAGCTGTAATCTTCATTTTTTGAATCCTTTAAATATAATGATTTCTCAAAAGCTGAAGTCTTAACTTCTTTACCTTTTTGATTAGAACAGAAGTAAAATTTATACTTTATTGGTTTAATGTTTGGAGAATAGCTATGTATAGAAACATGCAGTTTCTTAAAGCAACCTTTATACAAAGTTGTCTTTAATTTTCTTTCAATTTTCAGGGCTCCTCTTGCCCTGAGATTGCCTGGTCATGACTTCAGAAATCCAGACCATGGGAGTCTGTGGTTTGAAAGGAAATAATTTAGTGCATTATCAAAAATACATACTCCTATTTTAACTTCCATGTTTCTTGTCAGGCTTTTATTTTTTCCTCTGTGTGCAGTATTGGGGATTGACGTCCCTATTTGAAATGCACAATTGAAACTTCTTAACCTGTTAGCAACAGTTATTTTTTGATGTTAAACGTGGGCTAAAAGGGCAGCATTGCTCTAAGTACTGAATACTATTCACAGGGGTAAGAAAACTGAAACATAGTAATACTAAGTGTCAAAGATTTCCGTGTACTGCAATGACACCTTGTTCTAAACTATACTACTTTTTTTTTTTTAATGCCTATAATCAGAAACTAAGAGTGACTATGAATTTTGTTTTGTTTCTTGCAACTTGGGTACTTCTCTTTTGGAAGTCTTTGATAAATGTACCTTTGGCTTAATCCTTTTTATGTGTGTATGTTGTAGAGACACAGAGGGGTTATTTTCTGCTATTTAAGTGTGCCTGAAGAATACAGATAGGTGGAAGAAGGTTCACAGTGAAGCGTTGAGATGGGTAATAGGATTTGAAGGGCAATTTCTATATTGTTTAGTGTTCATGCTGTTTATTCTCTAAATGAGAATAAAAAAACAAGGTCTATAAATTTCATATGGCTTGATATCCAAGCGTTACTCCCACAGAGCTAGTATCAGGAAGGAAAATACTGCAGCTCGGCTCTACAGTAAGACTCCTGGTTTGATTAACTGTGCAGAACAAGAATATCACCAAATTGTGAGCCACAGCAAAGTCTGATGGCACCTAATTACTACTGACCTGGTAAGCTTATAGAGTGGAAAATGAATTGGGAAAATTAATAAATAACATATTCCTTATAGTTCAGGAAGATCTGTGGCATCACTCCTAAAATGTTTTGATTTTAGAGTTCCCTGTAGAATACACATAAAGGTGTGTACCTTACAGTATTGTACAGATGCTTGAAGAAATTGGTGACTTTTCAAAGGGCCTTGTGTGGCCAAGAAGATCATGTGACTTTGAGGAACATGGAAAAAATTAGGAGCTAAGGAATGTTAAATTAAATTAGAAAATCAATAATAAATGGTAGAAGTAGTCTAAAATTACCCAATTCAGGGTTGTTAGGCTAGTTGTATTAGTGGATATTAAAAATGACCAAGGTTAGATACTAACAGCTGAGAAGAAAATAATCTCAAGGCAACTAAGTGGTATTGTTGTGGTTTATCCCCAGCCAGCAGCCAAGCCCCATACAGCTTCTTGTTCACTCCCCACCAGCGGAATCAGGGAAGAGTAAGAGCTGAAAATTCCTGGCTTGAGACAAAGACAGTTTAATAAGGAAAGCAAAAATCATGCGCACAAGCAAAGCAGAACAAGGAATTCATTCAGTGCTTCCCATGGGCAGGCAGGTGGTCAGACATCTCTGGAGAGCAGGGCCCCATCGTGCCTAATTGTGACTTGGGAAGACAAACAACAACAGTCCAAATGTCCCCCATTCCTCCTTCTTCCCCCCTTCATATACTTTGTATCCTGAGTGTGGTGTCATATGATCCAGAATGTCCTTTTGGTTAGTTGGGGTCACCTGTCCTGGCTGTGTCTCCTCCCAGTCTCCCATGCCCCCCAGCTTCCTCACCATTGTAGCAGTAGCAGTGCAAAAAGCAGAAAAG
>VZTA01013413.1:28783-40063 GCA_013398855.1 Mohoua ochrocephala | reverse complement strand
TGAGGCCACACCTCAAATCCTTCGTTCAGTTTCGGGGCAAANAACCATCGAGGTGCTGGAGCAAGTCCAGAGAAGGGCAGTAAACCTGGTGAAGGGTCTGGAGCACAAGTCCTACGAGGAGCAGCTGAAAGAGCTGGGGTTGTTCAGCCTGGAGAAAAAAAGGCTTATGGGGAACCTTATTGCTCTCTGCAATCACCTGAAAAGAGGCTGTAGCCAGGTGGGGGTCAGCCTCTTCTCCCAGGTAACAAGTAATAGAACAATAGGAAATGTCAAGTTGTGCCAGAGGAGATTTAGATTAGGTATTTGGGAAAATTTCTTCACTGACAGAGTTGTTAAGCATCGGAACAGGCTGCCCAGGAAGTGGTTGACTCATCAACCCTTGAAGTGTTTAAAAGAGGTGGGACATGCTAGTGCTGGGTTAACGGTTGAACTCAATGATCTAAGAGGTCTTTTTCAACCTAAATGATTCTATGACCTCAACTACTTTAACTGATTTTAGTCTGAAGCAGATTAAAAGTATCCACATGATCTATTAATATAGTCCAACAGAAGGGATGGTGGCCTCTAGCTAAGGGCAAAAAGAGTTCCAGCTGTTTGCAAAGCGACTGTATATTCTCACACTGGAGCAAATTAATGTGGGACTAGAATGTCACTAAAAAAATAAACAAAGACCTAGTAGCTGAAAGCAGAAAGTGGCCTTCATCCTTCCTCACAATAGAGTGGAGTTTATCTTTCTAACCATATTTTGCATTCAGACACTTTCAGTGTCTGATTTAGTCTCAAATATGTATGGCAAGCAGAATTTAAAATCAGTTACCAACTACTTTTATTTTATATCTTCCATACTGTTTCAAGTAAGTCTAAATTAAAAAGAAACCGTAAATTTTCACTGAATTTAATTTTACCTGTTAAGAATTGTACTTAATGGTTACCAGTGTTTCTTTAAAGACTATGCACAAGAAACACAAGCGTAATAACAAAATGTTATTTGCTTTTTAGGTATTCACACAGAAATGCTAAAGATTAAGTGTACTGTGATAACTGCAGTGCTCAGCATTTAAGACAGTATTTATAATTAATATTACATTTCTGCCAGGTACAATGGGAAATTGAAGTTACATGTTTATTTTCTCATTACGTGATAAAATTTCTAGTATTGCTCAGTCTTACGGTACCGTAGATATTGAGCTGTTTCACTGTGCTCCTCTGTCATTTTAGTAAAATCCAATTAATGCTTAGAAATGACCTTAAAATGTGAAGGTGGGGAACAGTGTTACGATGAGTTAGGCTTGCTATTACACACATATGCTTTGAAGCTGTCACAAATGTTATTACAGAAATATTCAGAGACTACACCCCCCATCGCCTCCTCTATCCTATGTCCAGGGACATGCCCTTTCAAAAGCAAACCACCTCTTTGACCAGTCGGCTACACTGGTATGTACAGATTGGTAGCTACAGCTCCTCTGTCTTAGAACAGTAAAAGGATGAGTTTCATTTCTAAAGCCATTTCATTAAATCAAAGCGCATCCTTTCCCTGCTTCCCCCCGTGACATAGAATGAATGTCTGGTTGCCCATGAAAATGGGGAAAGGAGGATACTAAAGCAAGAGGCTCCGTTTCAATTCAGGTGGGGTTGAAAAGTCATGTGTGTGAGAGTTGTTGGGAAGGACTTGGTATAAGTTCTCAAGGGACAGTTCTTAGGTCACATAATCCTAAATCTTCTCTCTCCTTGCTCTCCAAACATGAATTAAGCTGGTCTGTTGCAGGACCTTTCACGCTCCAATCCCCACCAGACCATATGCCCTCTCAACTCTCTCTCCACAAATGTGCTGCTCTGTGGCTTTCTCTTCTTGAAGGTAGCCCTGAAAGAGGACAGCAGATGGCACCATGTGGAACACATTCTCACTAAGTAAAACCATGATGAGCATAGCGAAGGGTGTTTTGTTGAAACCAGAGTGCAGTGGAAGCATAAGGAAAAAAGGACCCTGAAGCTGACTTACAAAAGCAAAAGGCAGAAAATAAAATTCAGTGATGGAACGATTAGAAGCACGATATATTTCACACAAAACATATCATCCAATCTTGTGCCAAGCAAAAACTGGGCTTTACTGTGGGAGGGCGGGGTGAATGTTGGTGAAGTAGTGATGGAATACAAAATCAAAGCACTAAAAATTCCTTGGCTCCTGTTTAGCCATAGGAGAATAATTACAGTTGTCATTACTAGCTGACCTGAGACATCACAAATTAAGATACTGTTGCTAATGTTTAAGGTAGTCTCTCCAGTGTCAAGATCCATTTTCTATTTGGCAAATGAAATATTAAAACTGTTACTGAGTAAAATTAATTGTGAGACATATGCAATAGATTTTCAAATGTTACTTCAGACATCTGACAATAGATGAATCATTCTAGTCACCTGAGTAAGATAAAACAGTCAAAACACATAGCATTACACAGCTTCTTGGAAAACTCAAACACTGCACTGGCTTTCATGACTTTTGTTCTGCAACAGCGAGTCAAAGAGACGTCCATTTACTGTCACTGTTGCCATCGATACAATGCCAAAGCTCCAATTTTGTTTTGCTGACTTTCTAAATTAGAAGAATTGCTACTTCAAGGCATTTCATCTATTGCCGGAGAAAGAATTAAAGACATTTTAAAGACCTTTAATACCCAAATGATCACATATTTCAACCATGAAGATGAAACTGCCTTTTTCAAGATAAATGTTTCAAACAATATTTATGAAATTCTGAGTTATTTAACTGAACTTCCAAATGCTGCTTGGGATAAGTTTAGAATAAGGAGAAAGCGCATTCAACATATGCAATAGACTACATATATATAGATATATGTATATATAAATATATATAAAAAGGTGGATAAGCATAGAAAAGTACTCAGGACAGGAAGGCTTGTTTTGCTATGTTTTGCTTCTGCATCACTCTATTTTCAAATCCTCTGGCTCCAGCACACACATTTTCTATTAAACATGTGTTCCTCTCAATCAGATGCATCCTCAAAGAGGTACTTTCCACGCCTAGACTTTCTTAACATATCAATCTATTATGAAGATAGAAATAAAAATAAATACAATCACACTTCTTGACTTTAAAGAAGCTGGCTATCATTCATAACATAATAACTGCAAAAAGAGAACACAGAGACTGAAAAAATAAAGCCAAGAGCTCAAAAAATGTAGGCTGCCCAGCCACGTGTGCTAAAACAGTTTAAAATTACATAATTACATGTTATTTTTCCCTTCTGTGAAATCCATATTAAACCAACAGGATATAGAGTGCCCATACATACAGTGAGCCACTATTTTAAATAAATGTAAATAATACTGTGTGAAACAGTCTAGAAGAAAATAGCAATCCCACCAAGAACACCACCAAAAATCAATACGCAAGCCAAGCTCACATCCTCCATTGCAAAGTAGCTTCCCAAGGATTTTGTTTGTTTAAGTGAGGGAAGGTTTGAAAAGGTGTTTCGCAATTCTTCATGGATTATCAGCTGAAGAGAACTTGAACGTGCTCTTTTACCTAACCAACTAACATAACCCATACAAACTGACTGCCACAGGAAATTATACGGTAAGCATTGCACCACCAGGAAGAAATGATCATTTACAGTTATTTATGTTAGATGGGCTCTGAAAAAGTAACATTTGATGCTGGACTTGGGTCCCCCATAGCAGACAGACATTTCAAATACAGTTGCTTGCTCTAAAAGCGCTCATGTACAGACACTCAGTTATTCCTTGTTTAAAACAGACCATTTCTTTTTCTAAAGCACAGGAATATTGCCTCACATAATAGCAAGTAGTTTTGAAGTATAGGAAGTATTTAATTCTCTAATATGCCAGAGGAGCTTTTACCCTGGGAAAGCAGCAATAAGTTGGGAAATACAGAAGCTGATCTATTTCGTTCATATCTCTATCCTTAAATTCATTCCCCAGGCTGCTTCAACTTATGTAAGGTGTGGTGCAGCATTAGGGTCAATTTCACGGTACCTCTCCAGCCCAGACCCAGCAGCCACCCACATTAAAAACACCTCAGCTTGATTCCCAGCACCAGCTCAGATGAAGACCACAAACTGCTCAGCTACAGGGCCAGAAATGAAGTCTGTGTGCTGGACATATTATAAAAAGACTATAGCAATACGTGTCCTAAGTTCACTTTGTTCTCCAAGCAAGTAGTAAGACTGATGGCTCCAAAAAGTTTTGCTAAAGGACTAGATAATAATAAAAACATTGTCATACATCCTGCTGCAGGGTGCAGGCTCCACAGGCCCCAAAAGTACCAACTTTAATGGCTTTGTTAAGTAGAAAAAAGCCCTCAGGAACAGCCCTAAATGTCAGTACAAATGTACCTCAAAGGGCTTGCAAGAAAGGAATTTTTAAAAATTCAGGCGGAAACTCTACTCTAAACACATGCACAGTTAGACATTAAATGGAAAATAACCTGACGAAATTACAGGAGATTCTTGTGAAACAGCAAAGACACCTCCCTAAACTTAGTGTACCCTAAATCCATTTAAAATCTATTAGTTCCTACGGGATTTTGAATTTTCCTGCTGACTATACTGGCCAAAATTTTCATTCTTCCCCTCCCCCACCAGTTCAACATGAGACAGATTTAAAAACATGAGTATTAGGATTACAGGCTGCCAAAACTAGAGACTATTAGAGAGAGTTATGATAGGAAGCAAAAGCTAACCTTTATAAACCACTCTAACCCTATGTAATCAAATCAAATTTCTGTTTTAAAAACCGAACCTATTAAGCTGTTCAAATAATAGGGTATCTGCCAAAAAAAAGTCCATTCAAGGATTTTCATCGTAGCATTTGCTCTAGTTAGTCATGTGTTTGCGAGTGTTTGCTGAAGACCATTTTAAAAAAAAAATCATGGCATTAAAAGCTAAACTTGATGGTTCAGCTGACCCAGCCTACATAAAACATTTGGATATGTTTTCTTTTTCATGTCTCATTCTGCTATCCATAAATCAATAAAAGGGTCAACACTTTGCAAGCATTCTGTCTCACCTCATATGTTTTCCAAAAGAAGTCTGTAGGGAGTCTCTGTGCTCAACCACACTCCGCACGTGTTTTATGAACACTGCCCCTCCTACCTGTCATGCATAACCCCATTACTGCACCCACATGAAATCTGGTGAGGTGTTCACCCCAATCACAAGTAGTGCAAGTGAGGAAAGAAGCACTACCTGCTAAGTAAAGATGGTAGAAGACAATAGTAGATACAGAGCAGGGGTTTGACTCTTACATGACTGCTGCTGTTTTATGAGGCCACACAGTGAACTGCTTTTCAGCTGCATCGCTCCAACTGAACAAATCTAGCCTGAGGTCTCCCCACTCACAAAGCAGTTTCTGCTATGCCTTCAACTCTGTCCAATGTTCTTTTTCCAAATTATCCTCCTTCCATTACATTTCTAATATTTACCTATTTTTGCAATTTCAGAAGCAGAAGAGAAATCCAGTACAGTCAAGTACACATCATCCTGACTGTTACCACCATATCGACCTTACAGAAAAATTTATTTGGCTTCAAAACAACCTCCAAGTAGGTCAACAATACCTTACAATTGAGAAACCCCAAAAGCCAGGCTAAGCTGTGCTAACAGAGTTTCTCAACCCATATCATACTGCAATAGAAGTGATCAAAAAAGATGCTTGATTTGGATCCTCCTCATTAAAGGGAAGGTGGTGGTGGAGAAGCCTGGAAGACTATTCTCACATAAAAATCTCCAACCTTTCCTTTCATGAACACACAGGCACCACTGAATCAGATCTAGACTCTATGCTAGAATATTTTTTCTACTATAATAAAATGGCAGAAAGGAGTTTGAATTACCTGAAATTCTGCTAAAATTATTAGTATTACTAGAAAACATTCAAATGTTAACAGTAAATATAATCTTAAAAAATATATTTCAATAAAATAGAAATAGAGTACTTCTCACTTCACAGAATCAAAACACTCGTGAATGAAGTAAGTTTTTAATATGAATCTCATGAAATCTGCAACATCTCAAAATTAATTCAAAGTGATTATATTCAAATTGAATTGGAATCAAATGCTTTCCCAAGGTCTGGAAGTTGTCTAAGATTATAAACAAAAGGAATTGTTTTGGGAAAAAATCCTAAAGTCTGTGAGAAATGTTTCCTAAACAGATCCACATTTATGCACTTCACTTGAACAGGACTGTGTGATCGGTTGAAAGGCTTCAGAATGACAGATCCCGTTTGGAGACAAAAGTGTCTGTCAACTCTCAAGAACACATTTACTACACAATCTGCTGTCTATTTGCCCAGCAAGAGGCACTAGCAGGGAAACAGTGGCCAGATGAACTACCTGAGTGGGCATTGTTAATTGATATTATTGACACTATCATCCTCTTCACACAATTTTTTCCCCTCTCCTTATGAACACCGACTTAACGTGCTCTTATTCACTTCTTTCATCACTCCTGTTGCTCCAGTGTCTTAACGTGCTCTGGGTTTTATTTGTATACGCCTTCCCTCTGTCACTCAATTCCAGTTTATCCTCTAACATCAGTCACTATTTACATTCCCTCCCAATGTTCATATTCTTCCTCAAAAATAAGAGACTAAACTGTAATATAAAAACTGGTGGTAAGCCAGCTCAGGAAACTAAAATGTTATAGTATTTTAATAACTTACCTCATTGAATCAACTCACTATGACTGCTTTAGAGCAAGCATGAAGAAAAAGCAGGACTGCACAGTGGATGACAGAGGAGAACTACTCCAGAAGTCAACTATCAGATCAGGTAACTACACAAACCCACAACCTCCAGTGACCGATCAATTCCGTACATCACTTTTAACGTTCACTTCAGTCACACTTTGAATTTTAAGGAAGCTTTCATGTCAATGCTAAATTATGTTTTCATTAATGAAATGAGTTTATAACAGCACAAGAATCCATCTGGCAAACATGATTTGAACATAGCAAAACCTGTATTTTTGACCGTGCCTGAAATAAAAAGCTCAACTTCCTTTAACCTGCCTCTGAAACTCAAGCAATGACGCTGACCTCAGGTTTATTTTCACCCGTTCATCCCCATCCACCAAACCCCACTAATGTTGGATGATGGTATCAGTGATGAGAAGGTGGATCGCTATTATATCTATCAGCCATATTTGCTACCAGGACAATCATGTTACCTCAGAGCAAGGTACAACGAACAATGGCCATCCCTAATGGCAGGTAAAAAGCTGATGCTTTGAGCGATCAGTGCTGCTGGTTTGGAAGAGGCAAAGATGTATGAGAGACCGTGGTAGTGCTCTTCAGTATCAAGAGCTGGCAGGGATGTAGAAGACAACATTCCCGGCAGGAGAAGGTAGGCAAATGGAACTGACAAAGCCTGCACTGGTGCACCATCCTGCACGTGCAAACTGGTACTGAGAGGGCTTCATGCTCACACACACGAGCTTCGGTATTCCAGCCTAAGAAAGCTTTCACTAAGGTAACTGGTATTAATCTGGCTTTTAGCAAGATGTTAAAATTCTCAGGGGAAAGACAAGTTTGATCTCATGTCATGGAATATGATTAATGATTCAGATACAGTTCTCACACGTGTGACTTAATGGTAAGAACTGTACAAACAGAATGAATCCACTATTTTGACAGTACTCCCTGAAGACTACTGATGTACCAAAAGTTGTTATCATTTCACTTGGTAGCAGTATCAGAATGCAACAGTCTTGAGAGATACATATATACACACACACATATATCTGTCTTGTATGTATACATATGCACACATACAGATTATTTTATATACGTACATATATATATATAATGGGAGCACCCAAAATAAATAGCATATGGGCATGCTGGAGCTGTACTTTAGAAAATCGGTGCATAGAAAGTAGCCCCTGTTCAAGTGCTCCATGATTTTGGTTGCCTTGGTTCTGCAGCAATGTTGGCATTTAAGGCAATATCTGACAATAAGAATGCTCTTGCATTACAACCTGCTGTAGTACTTTCACAAACAGCTTTCACTCTGCACTTGCGTGTCAACAGCACCAAAATGAAGCTCTTGGTTCATACAGCTGCCAAACCAGCCAAGAGATGAATCAAATTTCAGACATGAAACCTGCCCATTGCAATGTACCATCACTATCCATGTTTCAAGTTCTTGGCCTTACAATGAAATCCTGGAATTAAATGCTGGAGGCCTGTCAATGACACATCTTAATGTCAGTGCTGCCTGACTTCATGTATCAGCTCACCTGACCTAGAAGCTGCCAAGAAGTACACACTTTCTCAAAGTCTCTGGACCAGCTCAAGTATGGAAAGTAAACACGGCACGAGAAATAAATCAAAAAGTGGAAATACTGCACAAAAGAGGTAGTCGGTGTGAAAAAAACCCCAGTAAACCTACTCATAATGTACAGGTCACAAGGTCTTAAGTGACAGCATGTTGACCTCAAAATACCAGTTTGGCTTCACCTTGCACAGGCATTGTATTTCAATGGAGATCAAAAACCAAACACTGTTCTCTCTCTACTGCCTTGGCCTATCGTACTACATTTGGGTCACTGCTGGAAGAAATGCCAACACAAGTGAGTCTCAGTGGCTGATTTTACAAAATGAGCAAATCTCCCTTCTACCCCAAATCAAAACCTAATTCTACTGTCAGAAAGGCAGCTCGAAAGAGATGTCAGGGAAAAAAAAAGGTATTTGATTCAATTAATATGTAGAAAACCCAAGGCAATGCTGCCTTTCTTCCCACCTTTGTTGGTTTCATATGTCCATACCAGGAAACTGGATTTCAAAGTAAATGGGAAAGCTTTCTACACCTTAGAGGCAACAATATTTTTCCATTCAAAAGAATAAATGATTTGCCTAATGCTCCTCATTTCATCAGATATACCTCAGCTTCCTCTCTGGAGCACAAAACAAATACTAGAGAATAGATGACTGACTTATCAACACACTGCAAGACAGCCTAAGCAAGCTTGACAGAAAAAGCCAAAAGAATTGAGAAAAATATCAAACTACTCCACAGCAAAGTCCACAGCTACTGTTCTGGAAAAAAAAAAAAAAAAATCCAGTTTACCTGGAGAAGCTGCTAAAGAAGTGGTTAAAAAAAATTAAAAGCAGCTTGCTGCTACTAGTCTCTTTTCATAAGCTCCTTTTCCATATTACATTCCGACTTGTAAGACCCTTGCAACTACGAAAAACCATTCCTGCCTAGCTACTCCACACTGTTGAAGAGAGCAACATCATTTTTTACTCTTTCCAACATTTTTGCAGCTGCAATAGAGAAAGCCCTTTGTTTTCACTCAGTTTCTACCATTTTAGGTTCTCTTTCCTACTAATTAACTTAAGTGCATTTGCCTCTACCATTTCTGGCATGCAGCAACACGACACTGGCATGATTCTTGACATTTCAACTGCTTCTCACAGACCTGCATTAAAATCAATGAGTTTTGTCAACTTCATCTATTCCCTAATTAACAAGGGTACATCCAGCAGCACAGGCAGCAATGCCTTCTGTTTGTGTACTCAGGAAGATGACTTTGCATCAATTTACACATTGCTTTAAACAGGAGTTTATCTTTACAGCCATATCATGACTGTGAACTTAACTCCCATAGCACCATTTTAGTGTCCTTCAGGGCTTAATAATAAGTTACGCAACTCAGCACTGTAAAATTTTCATTTATCCAACAAGGATGAGTCTTGATTACAAAAATCAGATAAAATTTGCACAAAAATGTAGGTTGCATGCTTAAAAGTTTCCTCCATAATAGAAAGGAAAGCCTTTATGCTTAAATTTAGATTAGAACTACTCCAGAGGATACAACCTCAGGTTCATAATCTCATTGTATATGTGTTTAAACTGAACTCCCCCTCATTCTTAACTTTATTAACTGGAAGTTTGCGCTTCTTCCATTCATTTGTGTTTGCAGGAAAACACTTAAATCACGGGCAATTACTTGACATTTTGAAGATATTTTGAGATACTTGGCTTTCACATCACAAAGGTTTATTACTTCACACAGCATTTAAAAACAAAGCAATTCCTTGTTCTCTATCCACTATTCTGAGCCACGATTTGTGAATGGATTACATTTGCGGGCGGGGGGGAGAGAAGTGAGGGGGGAAAAGCCAACTAGAAAAGAGGAAGTTGTGCTTTTGAAAGTATCAAAGTGGAGTGCACGCTTTGCAGAGAAGTACAATTTCAGCAGATGAAGCTTAACACAGAACATCTAACCGTGCATTTCAAAACGAAGCATCTCCTTCCTTCGTGCAATTAAGAGTGGGACCCAAGACATAAAATTTTAAATTAAAATCTGACAATTCATTATTCTAAAGTCATCTGCCGTTTACCCTACTCAAAGTTCTAAAAACCCCACGGATTCCTAGGATGAAGTAACCAGTAGTATAAAAATTCACTGTCACGTTTTTGCATTAAAAAAACCCGGCCCCACAAGTCTTGTCATCTTTCACTTCGCCTTGCTGCAAGGAACGAGCGCAGCAGTTCTCGATCTCATGCAGAAAATGGTTTCAGTCCCCTCCAACAGGGAAAAAGAACAGACGGCTTCTACAGGAGGGAAAGCAATCTTCGGAAAAATCAAGATGTGTGGGAAACAGCAAAAGTCCTTGGGCTCAGAAACGCAGCTTCGAAACACCTGGCAGTAAATCAATGTCACCCATTTCGCTGTAATCCCTCAAGTCACTTTTATGAAGATTACTTCCTGCAGCGCATTCCTCACCCTGTTCCCTCCCCGGCCGACAAGGACTCTAGCAAAGACCACTTCGGGAAGCCGCACCGCACAGACGGGACCGGCGCCGCGACAGCGGGACCCGGACCGGGGCGCGGGTCACGCCTGGCACAAGTGTTTCGCTACCAGCCCCGATTCCTGCCCGACTCCCGATTCCCTGCCAGCGCCACAACTTTCCCCGTGCCCCTCGCAGAGTCCTGCCGCAACTCCAAGGGATGCGGGGGAACTGCCGCCGCCCCGTTCCCGAGGTCTCCGCCGCGGGGGACACCCCAGCGCCCGGCACCGCCGCTCGCTCCCGGCGCTTCACTTCTCCCGCCCCGCGGTGGCGACCCCTCACGCTCCCTCCGACCTGCCACAGCGTGTCCCGTCCGCCCCGCCTCCCTCCTCCTCTCCTTGCCTCCCTCCTCGGCTCCCGGGGCGGCCGCGGCTGCCGGCTCCCTCCGGGGAATAGGCAGGGGCGCAACTTCGCGGAGTCGCGGAGCGGGGGGCGGGCGGC
>VZTA01013413.1:186-27642 GCA_013398855.1 Mohoua ochrocephala | reverse complement strand
AATCGGAGTGCGGCGTGCGAGTCACGTGCTGCCCCGGCGCCGTGCCAGGGCGCTGCGGTGCGTGTGGGCCGGCGGGTGGTGCCACTCCCGGCGTGCTCTGGGGCGGCGCGTAGCGGAGCACGTCGGGAGTTGTAGTCCGCGTTGTGGGGGCGCGGCGAGCCCCCGAGCGTGTGGCCGGCTGCTCCGTTTGTTAGGAATGTTTCCTTGTCCCGGTGGAAACTGCGTTGGCTGCGCAGAAGGATGTGGGAGAGCTTCGCCCTCACGCAGTTGAAAGGGGTAGCTGGGGGCAAGGTCGGGGAGAGCCCTGCGTGTGCCACTTGCCTCAGCCGGGAGCTCTCTTACGGCATCCATCAGTGCATCGGTTAGGTTGGAAGAGACCTTTGAGGTCACCGAGTTCAACCTACGGCCGAACACCACCCTGTCAATTCGACCATGGCACTAAGAGCCACATCCAGTCTTTCCTTAAACGTCTCCAGGGATGATGACTCTGCCACCTTGGTCAGGCGCTGAGATCAGCAAATGTAAACCTTGGCTTTTTTGAGGGGGTGGGATTGGTTGGAGGTTTTTTAAAATTGTCTTTTAGGAGTATTTCCCATTGAAATGCTATTTGGGAGCCTTGTAACTTCCTCAAATATTTTGCGAAACCTGTGTTTATAAGGAGAAGGTGAAGAGAACTGAAGGCTTCCGAGGTTGCACAGTCGATGCTGTTCGAGTGGTCATGCTGGCCTTTTTTCCACCCTGAGATGGCAGGGGACAGCCTGCTTTTAGAAAAAGTATGATGTTAGGCACAGGCAGAATAAAAGAGTACATGGCTCTCTGCGCTGGTCACAAGGACCACATGTTTTGTGGCTTTTATGGAGGGCTTCGGTTTTGAAATTGAATAGCTTGGCGTTTGTTGTCTGAGGTCTGGGTATTCCCTTTGATGCACATACGTGGCTCTTTAAAGGTCCCGAAGACTCGCAGTTCAATTTCACTCATATGGATGGGGACTATACTGGGCCTTATTTGACTAATACGATGCTAATTAGTCCTTTCTGTTGTCTCTAGTTTTATTTTGTTTGGCAGAAGAAGAAAACAGTATGTTTCTTTTTATGCATGGTGGAAACCTTTCTGTTATAGAATCATAGGCTGGTTTGAGTTGGAAGTCACCTTAAAGATGACCCAGTTCCAACCTGCCTTCTATGAACAGAGGCATCTTCCACTAGACCAGGTAACTCAAAGCCCCGTCCAACCTGGCCTTGAACACTTCCAGGGATGGGGCATCCACGACTTCTCTGGGCAACCTGTGCCAGTGCCTCACCACCCTCACAGTAAAGAATTTCTTCCTAACACCCAGTCTAGACCTATTCCCTCTCAGTTTAAAGCAATTCCCCCTTGTCCTGTCACTTACTTGCCTGTGTAAAAACTCCCTCTCCAGCTCTCTTCTAGGGCCCCTTTAGGTACAGGAAGGTGCTCTGAGGTCTCTCTGGAGACTTCTCAGGCTGAAAAGCCCCAACTCTCTCAGCCTGTCTCCACAGCAGAGGTGCTCCAGCCCTCTGAGTATTTCTGTGGCCCTCCTCTGGACTCATTCCAACAGGTCCATGGCACTCCTGTGCTGTAGACCCCAGAGCTGGATGCAGCCCTCCATTGAAGTTGTTCCTTTAGTGGAAAGCTCTGTTCAACAACCCTCAGAGAATGTAACTACTTTTCCTCAATCCCTGCATTAGCCGACAGCTGTGACTTGGTCACTGTATTTGAAAGCAGGGTAACTGTGTTGTCAGGTGTGTGTGTGTGGTTTGGTCTGAGCACTTTGATGCACTGTTGCTCCTAAAGGACTCCATTTCACACACTCTTGTAGAATGAAGCTTAGGAAAACTTCTGGAAGATTTTGAGGTTCAGTTTTGCTGAATCTGGCTTTTAAAAGCCGAAGTGTTTGTTAGGTGAGGGGTTTTTGTTTGTGTTGGTTGTGGTTTGTTTGTTGTTGCTTCTTAAAATACTGTATTCTTTCTTATTCTTGCTTAAATGGGCCAATAATATATTCAAGACAGACCAAGTTAGACATTTGCTCTTTTTCTAGTGTTGTCAGTGAGGCTTTTTTAATGAGCTGACCAATTGGCATTTCAAGTGAAGGGTTTTTCTTTAATTGGCTCATGAACGCAGAGCAAACGCAGGCATAAATTTGCAACTATCAAATGTTTTCTAAAAGGTAGCGGCTGATTTTACAACAGGCTCAGTCTTGGTCTATATTTCTGAATTTCCATTCTCTCAGTTGGCATCCTGGTTTTGGTAGCAGCAGTTCAGGCTTAACGATCCAGCAGAGGAGCTGTTTCAAATGGCAGTGTTGTACACTGAGAGAATACCTTTGTATTTTCTTCCCTCCCTGACCATTTTTCTAGATGTTAAGGAGCCACAAAGGGCTGATGATTCATATAAGCTGAGGAAAAAAATGTCTATATCAGAGCTTTTTTTTATGTATAATTTACTACCAATGTTAACTTTCCTTGATTTGGGATCTGATTTATTTAAAAATTATTGCAGATCATGGTGTGGGTAAGGTTATATGGTGTTTACTTTAAATTTCAGTGCTGTAACTTTTACTTGCAACAGGGAGGTTATATCATTTTGACTGTACTGTCAGAGTTAGATCAGACAATTTTTTGAGCATAGACAAGCCCAGACAATGTGATTTATTTGAAAGCTGACTAATGGTAAAGTGTTTCTTTGTCATTGGTAACAAATGATATTGTTGCCTATTCATTTTCAAACTGTTCAAAAGCCTGTACTCTTGAATATCTCAGAGCTTGGGCAATGAAATTTAGTGGCAGCAAAAGCACAGTTCTAGTAAAAGCTTTTATTAATGCTTCTGTAAATATATTGTTTGAATTGAAATAAGGCTTAATAGTCTTATGATAAAATCGATCAAACAAATGCACACAGACGGAAATTAAGATACCCCTATAGGCAGATGGAAGGATTCGGTGGGCTTGGTGCTATACTGCCATGACAGTAATGGAAAGTACATTTCTGTGGAGGAGATGCAAAATGTGCCCACTGGAAACTGCGTTCAGCCCACACGAATAGCTTGATAGGGAAAGACATTTTCCATTTCGCTCTTTTTATTTTAACTTATGTTATTTTATTTTGTTTTTACTTCCCCCCTCATCCTCTTGTATTCTTTGATTTGTTTCAAGGTAATTTGGTTTGATTTGTTCCACTGTGTGTGGTGGTGCATTCTTTGAACACAAAACCCCGCAAAAATGTCCACATCAGTGACTGAGGAGTTGACTTTGCATAGTGATTATGAACAGTTTTGTGTATAGAAAATCAGTTTCCTATTCTGAGCATGTAAAATAATGGCCAAATGCCTTACGGAAAGAAAAAATCTTTCATTTCCAAGCTTCCTTAATAATGGAATTATTCAGGGGTTAATGCCAAATGCAGAATTGATATTATGGTTGTACAGACTAGAAAATCTTGAAAGCTGTGGAGCTGAATATAGGAAAATGACAAATGAGAGCTCCTCATTCCTCAGCAGAGCTACCATGTGTCAGTACTGCTGAAAGAATGGCGAGCAAAACTGCTGCGGAAAAAAAATGCACATGGACACATCCAGGAAATCGATTATTAATCAGAAATACAAACTCATGGTTCATATTTCTCACCAAACTTCATCAGCAACAATTCAGCAGTGTTTATTAGCAGGAATAGACACATTTGTTTAGAAAGCTCTTTGAAGAGCAGTTCAGGTTTGAAGTGAATAAACAAGTCTTTTAAACAGTCTGTCCAGCTTTGTGCTACTGCAGCTGAACAAGTTTTTAAGCTTGGTATTAAGACATTTTGAGAACGGCTTTAGAAATTGTCAGTACAATACTTCCTGAACTGAAGAATATTAAAGTAGCACAGTCGAGCATAGTTTGCTGTGGTGGAGGATGCTCGATTTCAGCTATGTGCTCAGATGGTCATTGTTTAAAAATGTTCAAGTGAGAGAAAACATAACACTATTGCCTGAAATTATCTTTGAGAACCTGAAGGTTAATACACTTTAAAAAAATCACCATCTATCAGTCTCCACATAGACAAAAATGACACGAGTTTACTGTAATTGTAAAATGGGTTTAATTCAGCAGCTGCGACCCTTTGTGGATATGTGTAAATCACTTAAGCAGCGATACAAGATGGTCTGCAAAGAGTTTTGCACCTGTGTAACTGTAATGAGGTTTATAATTGATTTGAGTAGAAATTGCACAACCTGATGTGTTTAGACAAGGCCTTCATCTGGCATTTAATTCAATAACGGGAGAAACTCAAACCTTACAGTGTTCTATTGGTGATTCTTCCTCTTCCTTTCCAATAGTTTAAACATATGTTGACGTTGCTCCTCTGCTTCTTCTGTCTTAATTATCCTGCTTAATTTGCCTTTCCCATGACCTGTACAGTGGTAAAAATCACTCCAGTCTGCATGCACTGACTTGCTATTTGCTCTCCCTTGCCAACCCCGACATAGTTTTCTGCCACCATAACCTTTTGCATCAACCTGCCTTTACTTCTTGTGAAGAAATGGGCCTTTTCCATCTGCTGAGCTGGTGCCAGCCCTGCTAAATCTTCATCCCTTGTTAAAAAAACTGAGGGAGAGGCACACGCTGGGTCTTTCTTTAAATAAATAAAAAAATGCCATGCTCGACGTTCTACATGTGTATTTTCTCACCCACCTACGTAAGTGCTGTGCAACATTTAAAACCTGTGGACCTCTGAAGTACCTATCTTGAAACGTGTTTTGTCACCTGTAGTGTTTGCAAGCACCTGAACTAGAATTTGGTTGTTCTTGGCAAATGCTGCACTCAAGTGTTTTTGCAAAACTTTCCTTTTATTCTTTCTGGTAAGACGCAAAGTACAGCCTTGGAGATGATCAACAAAACAAAAATTAAGTTTTAAAAAAAGCTATTTTCTTCAGGGACATCACTAAATGGCCCATCTGAAGAGTGATTTTTGACATGTAAATGCTGGGTACCTAGATGTAGGTAGTGGATCTTATTAAAATGTTTTGTTGGAACAGCAAAGCTGCTCAGGGAACCAGCTGGATGGTAAAGCCAACCTCTGGGGAGTGGAGTGAAAGCTGTATTCATTTTAAGTATATGAGATCTCTCCCTGCTTAGTTGCAATGAAGGTGAATTTTGTTGAAGTGAGAGGGGAGAGCAGACTATAGGAAAGAGGCATTCTGCTGTTTGCTGTAACAGCAGCTGCTGTTACAGCATCAGGAAAAGATGTGTGGCAACAGCAAAGAGCAGAGGGGCAGAGAGGAAACAAAATTATTTTTATGTTGTTTAAAGCCTGTTGAAATCAGTGGAAGTTTTTTCTTGGTAAGATGTTGATCATCCTTGAGTTGAATTTTTCTTCATTGCCTCCCTCACCAGAACATTCCACGTAGTTTCTGGTAGCCATTGAATGTAGGGGAAGGGGAAGAAGATTTTATTTGCACATTGTCTGTAAACTGTTGCCATAATTAATCAAAGCTTAACTCTTCTGATTTTAGTTTGGCTGATAAGTTTGAGCAAGTTGTTTAGGTTGGAAAATTCTTCTGCAGTATCAAAGAATACTTCAGTGAATTAACGAATTCAGTAGGTAAAAAAAAAAGAAGATTGTGTAGTAAAATATCAGCAAAGAATTCCCCATACTTGGAAATTTCACTGTGAGTATTGTGCAGTATTTTTCCGTAATTGGGTTTGTAGTCTAAATATGCACAGCCTTGAGGAAAGAGAATTTTACAAAAGATTGTTTCTAGTGCTTTTCTCTTGCTAGCAATTCAGACTAATTGTCTCCTTGCTGTTTTCTAGACTACTTGTAGGTATTTTTCTGGTCAACTGCTGCATTAATAACTGCATTAGAATTGCAAAAGAATTTCAGTCACATTGTTGTGGAATAAATTGTGCCAAAATGCACTATGCAATACAAAACAGGAGCTTATGGGTGCTTTGGGATAGTGTAATTTCAAACCATCCTTGCATGTAGAGCTGAAGTGAGGACTCTGTCATTGTCAAGAAGAGAACTCAGCAATGGCTACTTTGACTTTATATGACTTGAATTTTTTAGGCTTCTGCAGTGGTGTCAAATGATTAGAGGCTTCAGAAGTGAAAAACTGATGTGTTGAGGTAAAGTTACTGTGAGGCTTTTACTGCTTTCCGTCCACATATGAACTGAGACACCACGTTCTGTGATATATAATCTGTACGTCTTCAGTTCTTACCCCAGCAATCTCTTTTGGCAAATGACTGCAGTGCCCGAATCCCAGATTTGTTGTTATCCAGTTGGATTTCTGGGTTGTTTTTTTTTTCCCTTATCATATGTGTTCTGAAACAATGAATCTTAATGTTTAAAATCCTATCCTGAGGAAACTGACCCCACAGTAATTAATCTAATCCTTACTGCTAAACTCACTTTTTATGCTTCCCTCTTTTAAATATTTGTTCCACTTTATACATCTTAGAACATTGTAATCCCTATTGGTACTCTATGCCATTTACTGATACATCCTCCCAGTTTATTACTGATACACGCTCCCAGACATAAAAATCATAGTTAGTATTTCAATTTAATTTCTTTAAAATGAGTTTCTAATTGCTAGAGGAAAGCAGCCACATAAATCTGACGCAAAAATAAAGATCCTTTTCTTATTTGACTATAGCAGAAGTTCTGATGGAAAAACAGGACCAGAGGAAAGACTCTTCTGCCAAAGCAGCCAAGCCTGTTCAAGGCAGGGTGCGTTGAGCAGGTTATTCAACCATCTCATTCTCCTTCTTTGATGTGGCAATCAGCAAGTAATTCAACCTTAATGTAACAAGCCATGTTATAACTTTTAAAAGCCTCTGTGTTATTTTCTGGTGTGAATTCTGTCCTCTAAAATTTTTTTCCTAATTTTTCCTCTTGTGCTCTCTGTATTTCTGCACTTAGAGACACTCGGGAAGGGAGCAGGGGTTGCATGAAGTGGTCTTAAACACAAAGATACAAAATTGTCTTACAAATGCTAATTTATTAACTCTGCTGCCCTGACACATGCACACAGCCTCCCTGGCCTCTTCCTTCTCCCACCTTGTTTGATACTGTGCTTCATTTGTACATGGAGCCAGTGTTGCTTGAGATCATCCAAAATTGCCAAGACTGGTGTAATAACCCTAATCTCAATATTTATCCTTTCTGGGCTAGAACAGATGCACTTTGGTTTTGCACAAAGGACTTCATTCGGTATTGCTTTAGCTTCTTTGTGCCATGGATTTTGTGCCAAATTATTGACCTTCAAAATTATAAGGGTGAGAGATTGGACAGATCTTCCAACTGGTCCCTATACAGATGCCTAAAGTGTGGACCATGATGCACAGTATTCAAGATTTATCCTGAGAGCTTTTCCAGTCCCCATAGCCTGCCGTCTCACACAGGCACTGTAAAGGGGGAGTAGAGGTGGAAGGGTGGACACGCTGGGACAACACCAGCATCCCAACTGTATGGCAGCTTCCGTGCTTGCTCTCATCCTCTGTCATCCAACAGACACATCTAACACAATGTCATAAAGATCTTATCAACTTTAATTTAAGAGAGATGTGTTTTGTGAGTGTAGTTTCAGCCTTTCAAGTGCATGGTATAAAGTTCGTGTTTCATGGGCTGCAGGGGTATCTTGTCATGGAGCACTTTTTCCCCTTCCTTCTCCTTGGACCTTGGTGTTCCCTCTGTTGTTTCTAACTCTTCCTCCTCCTCTGTCTAGCTGATGTCTTCTTGTATTTCTTGGATATGTTTCAACTTGGCTGTTGGGCTCAGCCTTGACCTGCAGTGGATCCATTGTAAAGCTGCCTGGAACCATTAGTGTCTGGCATAAGGCAGTCCCTGACCTCTTCCCACTGGTTTCCAAGTCCACACAGGCAAGCTGTGAATGTGACCAAGGGAATGTGACCAAGCTCTCTGCATCATGGTATCTTTTTGCTGATTACTGGGATTTTTTTACTTTACTCAAATGTCTTTTTGTTACATACTGTTCTTGTTTAGACAATGTCACGTATTCAATATTATGTTTGGGGACTCTATGTGTTTATGGAGTCACACAACTTTTGAGAGGATCCTATTTCTTAATATTGAGAATAAATTCAGGAATTTCTAAGGTAATGGGCCTCTTTTTTAGAGAAAATACCCCCGTTATCTTGACTTACAAGGTTCTTTACTTTGCTGAATAGGTGCTACTTACATCTCCTTCGTGTGACTTCCACTTGAGGCAGAGATACACTTCATGATTTTTATTGCAGGCAGATGGTAAGATTTGTGTGGAAATCCTAGGCAATTTTTATTGGGCTATTAATTACTGGCATTTGAATTATTAGTATTGAATTATGCTAATATTTTCTGATTTCTGCAACAATTATCCTTCTTCTGGAGAGAAATGTGGCTTGTATTTGTGACTTCCTTGTTTTCTTCATTAACTCATTGTGGTAGGTAACGACGAGGAGAAGACCGTGTTCAAATGCTCCTTCAGAAGCAGTGGAGTAATTCTGCCAGGCTTGGAAAAAATGCAGTGTCATTTCACTGCAGTCCCACCATCCTCCCGTGACCTGTAGCTTAATGTGCACTGTCCTAACCTGGACTGTCAAGTAAAAGTTGTATGTGGTTTCTTCTAATGTGATAGGAGAAAATTTTTATGAATACAGTCAGCACTGGTTCTCACAGCTAGAAACTAGAAAGGCTGTGAATATTAAGTACAAAGACTGACCATCTTTTACTTAATTCTCTATTTTATTTGAGGATGAGATATGCTTCTGAAGATCAGCCAGGTCTTCCAGAGTATTATAAGCCCTGTCTGTCAGCTTACATATAATACAATTATAATACAATATACTTATATAATACAATTTTGTTTTGGAGTCCTGTAGAGACTCCTAAAAATTCAGAAATACAAGGTCAAACCCTGAGCGCTTTTCGGCGTACAAACCTGACTCATATAAATTTGTGATTGCAAAAAGTTTTCTCTCTCTCTTACATATTAGAACAATCTAAAGAATGACAGATCCCCAGTAGGATGAAAAAACGAAATATCAATATTTTAGTTCCTCTGCCTCCACATGGTATTATTATCCTTTTACTCATACACCCAACATTATGGCACCTAGTTTCTTGATAAGGAAGCAGGAGCAATCAGCTTCCTAAGCACTAATGCAGGTCTGTAAGAAATGCATGTGCTAAAGGATGAGAGTTATAATCATGGCTTTCCACCCATCCATGCTTGAGAAACGAATACCTCTCACTGCAGGTTTTTAATTTGGTAATTAGATATTCTCATGCTTGATCTTAAGTTCATTTTGGAAGTAGTACTCTTGTAATTTCTAACCATCCCTTTTTATTAACTCTTGGGAAGCCACACTTTTGTGTATTGGGAGATGAAGTGTAATCAGATTCCATCTCACTAAAGCACTGCTGTGTAAACCACTTCACCTCCTGTTTAACTGAGAAACTGAACATGGAGAGGCTTTATGTTAACAAGGAAAAGATGAATATTTAAATTGGACAGAATGGTATTATGGCTCTTCTGAGCCTCTTAGTACATAGTTACTGGCGTTGCCTCTTTGCCTATGCTTCTGTTGTCCTTATTTTCAGGCATCTGCAAGGATTGGGAAATGCTCTGGAGTTATAAATAATACACCGGTAGCAGAGTTGGGATGGTAACTGTTCAAAACAGGCTCATCAGTATATGTATGTCATGAGCAAACAAACGCTGCCTTTCTACCCATGCATCCAGTCAACTCTGAATTTTTTGAAAAACACAATTTCTGAGGCCTAACTTTCGTGTGGCAGAACCTTTTCCCACTGGAGGAGTATCATCACAGAGGCCAGTTCTTTCGGTAACAATGCTGTTTACAGTTTTCAGTGTGGTCAGTGGCTGCTTATGAGGAGTTTACCAAGCACCCACTTCCAATGACCTTGGATTGACTGGAGAAACTGCTCTTCACTGGAAAATGAAAATTGAAAATGACTGAAGAGAGTTATTCTGTTGCAATGTTTATGTTCTTGGTCTAGTGCAGGGTATCTTACTGTGAACAAGGAGCTACCCAAGTCGTGTGTGCTGATGAATAGAATTTACACATAGAGTAAAAGAACTCTCAGGATGTGGTAGTGTATTCTGCCTTTTAGACTCTGTTTTAATGTCTGTCCTGAAACCTAATAAAATCTATGTTTCTCAGGACTCTGAAGAAGAGTAGTGCAGATTGGCAGATGTTTGGATCGGATGGGAGATGAAATTCTATTTTTAAACCATTAATACTAAATAGACCTTAATTTCCTGCACTTCAGCTGTGTTGCAAGAGAATTGATTGTGATATCTGAGACAGAAAAAACTATGATGGTAGTTGTAGAAGATTTTATTTCAGTTTTAGAGAAATGTAAGAAATATTTTTAAACCAAAACTTTTATCCTATGCCTGTGGTGGAGGGAAGAGAAAAATGCCTGTGCCTTGAGGAGCACGTATGAAATCATAATCAGCAGGAGCATTCTTGGTGCTTAGCCTACATGGTTAATCTAAGAACTTGCCTACAGTAACAGAGTTAAGCATTTCTTACTGTGAGTTTTCAAATTCTTTTGAAGATAGAGTTGCTTGGATTCTGATCGAACTGAATCCATGACAGAAGAACTGGGACTATGAGATGAGAAAAATCGGTAGATTTTTGTACAAGGATTTCTATCTAGGTGGGGTGAAGCATTGCCCGAGCACACTTCACTTGTCGTGATGTATCTGTTGGACTTGGGTCTTTTATGTCGTGTCCTTCCTAGAAGCCAGGAAGATGCTGCTGCTGCTGACTATTAGTCAGGATCAGAGTGATAGTCTCTTTCAGAAGCACTTTGGTTTAGTTGTTGGATCAAGAAACTATCTTTCTTGGCAGTTTTCTAGGTATATTTTTCAAATCTCTTTTTTTTTTCCCTCTAGGATAGTTAACAGATGAGCTTTGAAAAAAAATTGCTGTGCTTCCTCTGGAGATCAGGATGTCTTGGACATTTGTGTTTTGGTTATTTGTCTGGGTATAACAAAGAGACAGATGTGAGGATTCTCTCTAGAAACGGATGAGGTGAGGATAACTGCAGATTTTGGATGATAGGGAAAAGTTGCTGGCGAGTTGGGAATATTTTTCTAAGATCTGTTTTTATAAAATCTATTTTGGCATGTTTTATTTGAAGACTGTAATTTTAAAGTTGTTCAAATGTGTAATTCTTAAGTTCAGCACTTAAGCTTGTATTTCTCTTTAAGCACGTGAATAACCCCATTAAAGTGCGCGGAGCTAATCTTATGCTGAAGTATTTTGCTGAATCGTGTCCCTGGAGAATTTGATACATGCAAAGAAAAATGTATCTAAATATATGAGCATTGTTCCCAGATTTGGTAGAAATATTTCTGCTTTCTATATGTACTTCTTTTTATAAGTTTCCCTTGAATGCAGTTTGAATATAATTCTGCTGTTCAGCAATCCAGATGCAAGAAACATGCCATAAATATCTTGCCCTTCTCTCCCTCCTTCCCTCCCTCCCCCAAAGTTGCATTTGGCAAGTGTATCATGGTATATATTGATGTTACTGTTTTATAATGAATTTATAAAATTTTGGACAGTAATAACATACTTTTGTGCACTGTTCCATAAGCACAGAGAAAGTGCAAGACCTCTTACTCCAATCCAATATAATATTGATCAATTTGCTCAAGAAACTGTTATCACTCTGGAAACAGGATTAAACCACCATTGTCAGTAAGAGTTATTCGTGATTTGTTTAGGAAGAATCAGCCCACAGGAGTGGATCTCAGATTTTTATTTTTGGTGGCTGGGGTGTATATGCTCTCAAGAAGGTGCATGGGATATATCCTGTGGAAGGTGAGTTTGTGAGGAGCCCAAGGTTACTCAAGGCTCACCAAACTGTGATAAAGAGTAGCTGATAGGCATAGCCAGTGCACAGCCCAGTCATTACTCTTTCTGTCCCATAGGAAACTCTGTATGGTTCCAGGATATGACCCTTCTGTCCCCTGTGGTGACGAGGAAGCAGCAGCTGGGTCTGCATATCACGGCTCTTGGATGTCATAGTTGAGTAGCTGGGGTCATGCAGAGCAGTGTCTGCTGACATTTCCATGGGAGGATTCGGAATTGAGTTCCCAGGAATTTATCAGACTGCACTCCCTTTTGGGACAGGGATCAATAACTGAGACTCCCTGTTCAGTCTGTTTTCCCTAGGGTTGTAGGTAGCCAGAATTGCATGGCAGAGTAGCTCTCTCATAAATGGCTGTAGGTGGAGCTCCAGGTGACAATGTTAAATTTAGGTACTTTGGTGAATATCCCAAGTGAGGCTGGAAAGACTCGAGGCCACTGTGTCACTTCAGGAATTCTTGCTGAGGTGATCAGTCACTGATGTGATTGCTCTAACTTGACCAGTAGATTTACAGCTCCAATTTGGCTTAAATACCTGTTGTGTACTCTTTGTTTACCTGTGTGTCTTTGCCGTTTCACTTTGCTCTGGGCAAACACAGCAAGTTGTGTTGGACCATGATCAAATGCAGATGTGTCAGAGTCATGTTTTAGAAGCATAAGTACGATTCAGTCCTTGTGAAATGGTGCTTAATTCTAAATAATTGATTTTATTTTTTTGCGATTTTAGAGTCGTTAGTGGACTTGTCAGACTTTTCAACCTTAGTATCTCCTAGAATAATGAAGGACAGAGTTTTCAAAAGATGCTGTTTTTCTTTTTGTTGGTTAAAAAAAAAAATAAATTGGTCATCTTCATTTATTATATGAGTCATGGAATCTAGAGATGGAAAAGACTTGTTACTTGATGTAGTCCATTGCTTTCCCCAGCCAAATGGTTCTCTACTATAAACTTTTCCAGTGCTTTGAGCAATTTAGTTTTAAATATCTCTGCAACTAACAGGATTTTCACTGCTTCTCTAGGTAAGTTATTGAACACCTTATTTTTTCCCCCCCCCCAAATGATTTAATTATATTTTACTTTATATTTAGCATATGTATATAGATAGCTAGATGGATATAGATATCTTTTAAAAGACAGAAATTTGTTACCTGGTATTTTCTGGATGAGATAGTGAAAAAAAAGTTTTTTCTAGTCCAATGCTGTAGATACCCAATGCCTTAGCAAATGTTGAGGTTTTACAATTATGTTTTCTTATCTATTTTGTTGCAGTAAGGGTCCTCTGAAGAGTGAGAGAGGATAAACTATTGAGAAAAGTTCTTTCAAATACATCCTGACTTAAAAAAAAAAGGGTCTCCTATTACCATGACTGCTTATCACAGCCATTTAGTGTACTGCTAATTGCAATGACAGGTAAGCAAAATGAGATTTGTAAATTATGTCTCTGTATTTTAAATTCATGGCTACATCTTTGCTACTGTCCTTAATAATTCTTGCTGTCAGGCACTGCAGATCTTTGTAGGCATTCCTTCTGAGCTAACACTGTTATTGTTGAAACAAATTGCCCCGGTCTTCTTCTTTTAATCTCTCTAAAAGATTAAAGATCAAGTAAAGAAAAACATTATAGAGGCACAAAAAGCTAGCGTTCACTTTCATTTTGTTTCACCTTTAATCAAACTGTAACTGCTCCTGCTAGAGGTGTTTTTGTGGCACATCTATTTGTTCAGAAATATAATGATTTGTCACCTCTTTGGGATGACTTATGTGATAACAGTGACTTAGTATGTAAGACTGTACAACAAGGGGATGATTAATGGGAATTTCAGAACAGAAAACAGGTCAGTTTAAGAAAATAAGCCTAAAAATATAGCTTGCTAAAACAATTAATATAAAAATAAAGATAGCATTCTCTAATTTAAAATTTATATTTATCTTTAATGTTTAAAGTTTTAAAATAATATTTTTATTCATTTTCTGAATAGCTAGAATCAAAATAGATAAAGGTCTTCCAATATTTTTATTCTTGGTAATAGAATCATTCATGGTTACAATTTGGCAGGCTTAAGTTCCTTAATAAATTGTATCTTGATGAAATCACATGATTGACTACATAGCTGTAGATCAGTTCATGACCAAATAAAGGATTTGAAACTCCTATTGCCTTCATCCCTTAATTTCATACATCAAGCTTCTGATATTTTCCCTCAAAAATGATAAATTTCTTAAGAAGCAGATCTGCTGCCCTCCCTTCCCAAAAATATTGTTGGCACTTATGTGCACGCTAAAATGTTGGAAGTACTTAAAGAATTTTAAATAACTTGTATTGGACTTTTGTATACATTCTTTTCCAAGGATTTTAGCTTTATACATAGGATACCTGTAGAGACATTTTGCTCAAAATAAAACCAAAAACGAGGTAGAAATGAATCCGTAAGGAAGTGGTGCTCCCATCTGAGGAGACTTTTGCTACCTTTGGTTGAGCAAATTGCTGACCAAAGTAAGAGAATGAGCAAGCTTGTTGCCCAGGAAGTTGAAAATAGAAATCTTCAGAATCTGTGCATTCCTGCGAGGAACCTTTTGGACTGGGATCAGTTTCTGGGTGAGAAATCGTCCCACCAAAGCTTCAGATGAAACGGAGGAAACATAATGTATTTAATTGATTGAGAATTTACTGAATCACCAGCACTGGTGAGAACTCAAACCACCCTGAGTAAATGTGATTAGATGCTAAAAAATTACTAAATTTTCATTAATCAGACTTTATGTCCAAATGCAATTTCCAGAAAGCAAAATCTTATTTCCTTTACAAATTTGTCTTTGTCTCTTTACTGCTCTTATCCTGAGCAATTTTTAATTTTCAAAGCTGATGAATATCCTCAGTCATCTCTCATATCATACATCTACACTCCAGTCTAGCAATGCAGCTGTAGCTCCTCAGGATACACCTGAGCTGGCTTTAAACCTGTTCCTGGGGGTACCCGATGTCGTGTAGCCAGACAGGGGCCTGGAGTTTCATTTGGGCTGTTTGATGTATTTAGGCTCTAACAGTGTGTTCAGAGACTCGTCCTGCCTCGGGATGGACTTTTGTCAGTCACTAAATAGGGCAGTTAAGTCAGCTTGGGTATGTACATCCAAGCTACCCTGCCTAGTGTCAAACCAGCATATTCTTTATTCCACTGAAAGTTGCATAGGGTAAAGGAAGGTCAGCGTGTTCAGACTCCTGTGGAGGGAATAAAGGGATTTGCAACATCTAAGTGGTCTGCAGTAGCTTCAAACTGAAAAAAATACAATACGGGAGTTACATCATTGCCTTGAGTGTTTATAATATTTGATTTCTCTCCCCAGTAGATGCATAAATGACCAAACTCTGACAAGAGTAATGGATTTGAACAAATCAACTCTGCAGTCTAGAGTATTCAGCCCAATCCTCATGTCATTTAGCATAAAAGCAGTCAAGCAAACCAATGCCAATTTCTTGTATCACTCCCACCCTCCTTAGATTATTTGTCTGAGATTTATTTTTACAAGTTTCCGTTTTATAGTATATTTTTATTACCAGTGATAGAAATATATTTATTTTAAAACAGGATGTAACAATATTGCAGTGTGTTGCCCTTTGTTCAATACCATATTTTACTGTTTTTTTCTTAGTAGTAGTAATGATAATAACACTTAACACTTGTAGTACCCCATGTATTGAAAAGAGCTTTGCTGCCAACAACTCGGTATCTTGTGTAGACTAGCTAGATATTGTATCTCCCTTTTAGAAATAATCTGAGACAGAAGATCTTTAACAGCCAGCCTTTGGAAAGTATTCATAATTGTCTCTCACTGAATTCTTGTTTGTATAACTCTAATTTCCAAAGGTTCCCGGCCTCTTCTGTTACCTTCAATAGGGGAATAAACTAAAAAAGAGGAACTAAGGAGGATAATTGACAGTGTGTCTGCAATTGAGTAAGATGGTGTTTCCTCTTTTTGTGCACTCCTTCCTTCAGTCTCCAGTGCATCCACCCATCTTGCAGCCCCAGACCCACTGCTGCAGAGCTCAGCACCAAACCTCAGTCTCTGGAGACTCTAGAGAGTCTCTGGTCACACTTCTTATCCTTCTCACTTTCTGTCCATCAATCATCTTAATACTCCTGCATATTATCTGCTGATTTATCCATGCATTCCCTCTAATTGTAGTCCCTTCCTACCATTCTTCTGTTCTTACATTCCTATGCTTGCTTGCAAGTGGCTGAAGAATCTTAGTGGTATAATTGCCATGAATTTACCCATCCAAGAGAATGTTGAAATTAAGAACAGTGTTCCAACATATGTTACACCCCACACTTGCTACCACCATCTATTGTATGCAGGAGTTCACATTTGATTCTGCTTTCCTTCCCTCCTATGCTTACATTTCCTACAAACACACACACACATCTGTTTTCCTTTCTCCAATCAATAGTAAAATTTAGCTGCTTAAATAAAACTGCTGGTATATTTGGGGGTCCGTAGATGTAGCATTCAAAATGAAAATATCATCAATTTTATCTCTTTATGGTAAATTTTGTAGAAGAACTTGCCCGTGAGAGTATTTCTAGTCCAGGAAAAGGGCAGAAGACAGCATGAAATGCTGTCCTGTGGGACTTTGTGGTCCCTGTACTTGTATTATTTTACAGTGTAGGGCTGATGACTTTGATATGTTATATTTAATATGCATTAAAAGTTTCTTGTATTTTTAGGATTTTTGCACATGCTGCTTATATATCAATGTATTATGTAGGATACCATATGAGGGGTTTTATCACTGAGGTTTTATCAAAACTGGGCAGAAAATAAAATTGGATAATCCTCTTTTTCATTTGGGGGGATTTCTTTTCTTTAATAGTTCACCTCTTCCAGTGCTGGTTTAAGCAAAAAAAAAAAAGTCTGATCTGAAATGGGCTTTTGAACAAAGGTCTAATTTAAATATAGATAGAAAAGGGCAACATTTTTTCCTTTACTGCATTTTGTGCATTCCAGCAAAGTCTGCCAGTACATGTTGATAATTGTTTACAGTAGTATCCAAATAAATTTCTGTTTCTCTCCCCCAAAATGTTTTCCATCTTGAGAAAATACTCTTCCAGTAACAATTTTATGGTTAAAGCTGTAAGACAATTTTTTATTAAAAGCTTTTAATGTTGATGTTCATAAAGGAAAACTTTTCTCTTTTAAATTATGAAGTGTGATGTGTAGTCAAGAAAGGTACTTGGAAAGGACTCAAGTTTAACTGCACAAGCTGTTTTTTGAGAGGATGGAAACTGAAAAGAAATTGTTTTAATTTTTACAGCAAGAAAACCTTTGCTTTTGATAAACCATATAGAAATGTCTTGTCAGGAGACTCAATACTCTTGACTCGCATGAGAAAGCATTGCAGTTATTATTAAGTAGGCAGATCTTTCCCTATTAGATTGTGTTTGAGGCACTGGAGATACTAGAAATGCTTGAACATCAATTAAAAAGAAATGTTTCTTAAATCATACAAGACCAAACAGCTCTTTTTAGCAGAACTGTGCCCCTGGGAAGCAAGGGAAGAGAATAGGGCAGAGAGGCATGCTTGTTTAAGATGTCATCCTTGGGTCTTTAAATCTGCAAAGAGATGAGGTGCCTGAGCACATCCAATAGTTTGATACTGCTGAAAGGAGGATTTCAGGTTCTGTTATCCTCTGCTTCCTTTTCCACTCTGCCTTACTTCTCGCCCCAAGGTCCAACTTCTTTTTTACAGCCACCGTTACTTGTTCAACCACTCATGAGTGGATTCAGCTCGTTAAGCAGAAAACAGGGTGTTTTTTTTGCTGAACTAAGCAGGCTTTTGCAATTTTACTTGTTATATTTGTCATGAAAAAGTGTGTACAAACACATAACAAACAAGCAATCACAGTCCTGAAAAACATATGGTATTTTAGAAATCAGAAGGATTACTTGTGTGCTTAAGCCATTACGAGTTCAAAACCCGAGAATGAAACAATTTATCTTTTTTGATGGAAAATAACATCATGATACTTTTATACCAGAACCACAGAATTTCTGCAGTCGCTATCACCCCAGAGTAATTGAGAAGCAGGGTTGTTTTTTTCATTTAAAGGTCTGCATGGATACTAGGATTTCACAAACACTGACTAAGTCAAGGTTAAATTGGCTTCCTCTTCAGTTTTAAAACTGGCAAACTTCCCTCCCCTTAACCTCTCTGATTTTAGCCCCTTGTGTTTTCCAGAAAGTTCAGAGACAGATTGCATTCTGTACCTTGTTTGTAAATGCAATGCCTTTCCCACTTTTGTTGGTTTGTTCAGTGCTCTGAAATAAGCAGGTTATGTTTCCTTTCTGTTGAAAATGATGATGTAATGGGCAAAACATCGGGAATTATTAATGAAAATGCTGAAGTCTTCATTCCATAATAGAAAAAATTAAAGGTGCCAAACTAAGCTCTTCTACAGCTTTTCAGGTTTTCTGCTCCTTTAACAACTCTGAATGTTTTTTTCAGACCATAATTAGTGAAAATAATGTCATGTCTTCGGCTTTTGGTGCAAAGTGTCTTTTTCTTTTGGTCTTTCAAGTGAGGAGAAAGCACCAGATGAATCTTGATTTTGGAAACGTGGTTTCAACTGAATCAACATGTAGTACTTTATTTTTGCAAGTATCCTAAGACTTCAATAAAATGGGTTCTGAAAATAGTTAGCCTTCCAAAAGGCCAAAATTAGACATAACATCCTTGTAAGTGCGTGTGTTCAAGAGCAGGATATTTTAAGACCTGCATTTTAGTCTAAACGTGTTTGCTATCAGCTACAAAGGTTAGGCCTTCACAGATTGTTCTCTGCACAAGGAAAATCTGCGAGTTGGTTTATTTTTAGGCATAATATGGGTGCTTTTACCTTTACTTACTGACAGTGGTGAAGAAAAAAGGGATTGAACCAATGGTTCAGCATATTTTAGCCTGGTTCCAGCCTTTTTTTTCTCCCTCCGAGTATAGATATACTCTCTGAACAGCAATAACTACAACCCACCTACAGTGTTCAGATGCTTACTGCTGCGCATGTCACGAGAGGGACTCGAAAAACTCTCTCTTTGGAAGGAAAAACTGCTTATGATGCCTGGTATTAAAATTTAAATGCATATTCTTGTATCACCCCTCTTGAGGAAACCTTGTATGAGGGAATGAAGTTTCATGTACACCCTGAATATGAGTATCTGTAATAGCAATTGTTCAATAGACAGAAAAATCACAGAAAGAAGTCTAGGTGCACAATAGAAGGTTGACAATGATAAATTAGCTGAATTTACAACAAAGGAATTGTTGCACAATTTGACTCAGATATCAGTAATATTATAGAACTACATAGTTCCTTCCACTCTGGAAATAGGATATTGAACAAAAAGCAGAAAGGTCAGTAATGCTATTTGTCCCATTGGCTTTCTGATACAATACAAGAAATAGATTGGTTACGAGTTGCCGACCGTGGATTGCATAGATTACAAAAATAGAAAAAAAAACAAGAACAGAGTTATGAGGGATTTTTTTTGTTTGTTTTGCCTCCAGCAGTTGAACTTAAAATGAAAACAAAAAAAGTGTCTCTGGACGCATCAGTAGTTTACAGCTCTTTAATTATAAATCTTAACTTTGGCCTAAATGCCTTCCAAAATGTTTAGAGTTTCCTAAAATCTAATATCTTGTTTTAGGACTGGCTAAACAACAATTGCAGAGCAAGCAGTTTTCAATCTGAGGAGTACAAAAGAAGCCTCAGTTGGGCATTATCACAAGAACACTTATTTGAGAGCCTGTTACTAAATCTTGTCCTTCACTATGCAGATCCAGAGCCATTGTGATTGCTATTGCCTTTGCAGATGAACAAGCTGTGTTGCAACTGTTTTTAGGAATGTCTTGTTGCCATTAATTTAGCAGTCACTTTTCTTTTTATGGGCTTTCCTCATTTCAGAACTTAAGACTTATCTACATGGAGCAATTCGTGAAAATTAATGTGAGTCAACTAAAGATGTGACTTAGGAATAGATCAGTTAAACGTCATTAAAACCCCTAAGGACCTTCTTATCCAGAATTCAAGTGGCCCTAATTTAATTTAATTTACTTCATCAGTGAAGTTAGATCATTCAAATGTAGTTTCTAAAGGAGAACATCCACATTAGGATTTAATGTAGTTTTACAGCTTCTCTTTAAAGTAACATTTTTAGTTAATTCACTTTCCTGATTGTCCTCATATAAATAAATCCCTAATCCCACAAGTGTTTTTAGTTCTGGCTAATCCTTGACACTACTTAATAAGGGACTGCATAATCCAGATAGTGTCTATACCAATTGCTGTGTTGGAAAACATCCAATTTCCAGTCTCTGCTGCATCTGGTAAGACTCTCCTCTGACTATTCAGCTTTACCAGCAAACTATAGGGCAGTTCTAAGGCAGGCTAAACCTAAGGCAAGAGGGTTTTGTTCCCCAAAATCAATTAGCTGATACTAATACAATCAGACTTCCATCTATTAGCCAAGCTAAAAAGCTTTTAAGCTGATCTGCAGGGGATATCTTTAGCATCTTCATCCAGACTTTCCCTGAGGGCTGAACCATTTTCAGTTAAATGTCATGCTTGAGAGGATGCTTGAACCTTGCTGTAATGCTGAGGTGCAATTGTTGGACAGAGCTGGAGAAGTCTATGTAGGGGACAGTTTAAATTCCATACTGGATTTCATAGGTGTCAGTCAGCAAGGGCTGCTTAGGGGATGTATAGGATCAGTATATTTTCAGCAGGCAGCTCAGGCATTTAGGTAATTTTAGGTGCTTTGCGTAGATTATGGCATTATATATTTCTCCAAGAGGATTTAATGCTGATAGGAAATTAGACCGTTTGAGCCATGTTTTTAAACCAAATCTGAACTGCTACGCTTCTCCTTTGTTTGCTTTACAGGGGAATTTTGAAGTAAAGACACAGAGATGAGTAAAAATATGGATAGTGATGACAATGTTGAAGTAAAGTAGTGCTTCTGCCTTGTGACAAAACTGTTTGATCCTGCTATGGACCTTGGGGCTGGTTTGGGCTGAGATAGAGTTCATTGTCTTCATGGTGTCTCTTGTGGGGCTCTGCTTTGGATTCCCGAGGAAAACAGAATTGATAGTATAGAGATGTTTTTGTTATCGCCAAGAACGGCTTGTACAGAGTCGAGGCCTTTTCTGCCTTTTGTAGTGCCTCGCCAGTGAGAAGGCTGGGGGTGCACAAGGAGTTGGAGAAACATAGCTGGGGCAGCTGCCCCCCACTGCCTAAAGGCTTTTTTCATACCCTATGGAGCCAGGCTCAGCATGTAAAGCTGAGGGAAAAAGGAAGGGGGAGACATTTGGAGTGATGGTGTTTGTCTTCCCAAGTTACCATAAGATGTGATGGAGCCCTGCTCCCCTGGGGATGCTGGAACACCTGCCTATGCATGGGAAGCAGTGAATTAATTGCTTGTTTTGCTTTCCTTGCATGGGCATCTTTTGCTTTACCTTATTGATCTATCTTTATCTCAACTCATAAACTTTCGCTCTTCTGGTTTTCTCCCCCATCCCACCAGAGGGGAACGAACAAGTGGCTAAGTTGCTGACTGAGGTTACACCCCAACAGCATGCATCCCTGGTCATTTGGGTTGAGTGGCTGAAAGTAATGAAGTGGGTGGACAGATGCATCATTCATTTGTATAAAAGTGGCCTCAGAAACAGTGCTCTTAACTGTGCTGGCTTTATGAGCTGCCAAATTCAGAAAAGACTTTTGAGCTGAATTGCTTTTGGATTCTACCTACTACATTGATCAGTTCTCCTCTAGCTACTAGTGGGAGTGAGAACATCTAGCTCCTATGTAGAACCTGATTTTTAGATGTCTTAATCTAGAGGTAAGTTCTAACTTTTTACTAAGCATCCGATGGGGCTTTTTGACCTTTGAATCTGTGTACAAACACTAACATGATGATACAGTAAATCCCACATTAGAGCTCCTAGTCTTGGATGGAAACCACCCTGGCCACAGGACAAAACAACCCCACTCACGTGGCTAGGTTAGACTTCTCTGAAAATTTTTGGTAGACTATGTTTGCTCCTGCCAACCTTATGCTAATTGCCTATGGATGGTCTGTATCACCCCAATTTTAGGGACCACTGAAATAGGAGTACGGACATTTCCTCTTGTGGGGAAAAAAACCCCACAGAAAACCAGCTGAAAACCAACACCCCAATAATCTTTTGAAAGTCTTCTGCTAATTACACTTGTATTTTAGAGCTTGATCAAAAGAAAGCTGTTTCAATGGCTGGGTACCAACTAATTCTGAATTTATAATAGTGCAATAATGTCACTGTTTCTTGCTTTGGAACCAAGTTTTCCAAAAAGGTTTCCTATCCACATATTTTAAAAGGCTCTCAAACCTTAGTATCTGAGCTCTGATAAATCATAGCCTGAGGTGGTCTGGTTGGAAAATGAGAAGCCACTGAATAAGGAAAATGCTGAAATTTCACTCTCCATAGGGATTACCAGTTTCATTAGCCTCAGTGAAAACCACATTTCACAAAATTTAGAGCTGCAGCAGAGCTCAATACAGATAATGCATTTAATGTATGCTCTGGGCAGTGAAGTTGAAACTATTTTCAAGTAATTTTCTTCAGTGTTGGATGCAGCCATCCTGTAAGTTTCCTGATAACTTAGAATTTTTCTTTCTCAAAACAGCAAGTGATACTGTTCCAAAGCACCTAACATTTTCTATGACAAAGGCATATCATCGCTTCCCGTAGAGCCATGTTTTATCGCCACCTGGTAATATAATGTCACAGTATGATAGCACATGCAGTTTAAAGATACGTTTTTTTCCCAGTTCTGTAGTCATGTCAAACACTGTTGAATAATGTAGAGGCTTTTCCTTTTTCATTTTTTTCACACATGCGTCTTAACTCTACCAAATTACAGACACTTCAGGTTTGGTGGGGAGGCAAAAACCCCCACTGTAGTCTCCTTAGAAAAATGAAGATGTAGAGATGGTGTATTTGTACAAGGCAATAGAAGTGTGCAAATAAGAAAAGGAAGTGATGATATGGGAGACAACGCATAATTCTATGGCAAATATGGTTTGGTTTTTTCATAGTATTGTTAACTGTGGAAGTATGCCACTGGATTTTACTGTATTATGGGCAAACACCAGACATGTATCTCATTTTTGATGGTATCAAATGTTCAGTTTTCTGCCCTGAAGCCTTTAAAAATTACCTTTGACAATGTATAAGTAAACTCAATTATGTAGTAAATATAAACTTTTCAATAGTTGAGGTGATGTGACTTCATGGCCCGTGACTATGGCTCTTGGTGACAACAACGATCAAACAATACTAAAATTAAACAAGTTTACTTGAATGTCTATGTTGGTTCTGGAGAGATTATTTTTAGCAATGAGCTTTATACTTCTTCCAGATTAAATCTGCAATTTGCTAGGACAAAAATCTTTGTCTCTAAGTAGGTTTTTGGCTATACATTTTAATCAAATTGTCTATGTGGTAGCTTACCAATATTAAAGAAGAATTTGCCAATATTAAAGACACATAACATCTTCTTTCTAATAGCACAAGGTCCTCTTTGATGTTATATGTCCTATTTGTGTTGGATGGCCACCTTATGTGCTCTTTATTTCAAAACAGAATAACTGCAAATACTTGCACAGGCATAAGATTTAGGGGTGCCTGGCCAGGTAGAGTTAAATATGTGGTGATAGAATTAATACCAGGTGATAGAATTAATGTCTTGTGAAAAGACAACTGTTTTCAAAGTTATGTGCTATGTTCTACATGGCTAAGTAGTAACTAAACCCTTCAAGCCTCTTGCACACCATTTCTCTAAGGGGCATATGTGTTACAGGGATTCTTAACAGAGACTTGCAGTTCTTAGCAGGGACTTGTATTCCTTGGGATTGGAACAACAGCAAATTGCAGCCTTTCCCACATTACTAAACAGGCAGGAGTACTGCATAGAATAGAGATCTGCCATAGGAAAGATGAACTGATCTACTGTATTTTGCTTTCTTTCTAGTGTGCAATTTATTTTGAAAGGCTCAAGGGTGGCTTCAATTAAAGATATCAGAAATAAATGTTTTTGTCACTGTTGTTCATTTAAACAGAGGAATTATCTGAAAATTGCACTGCTAAGGTATCTACCGTTTTTTTCCGCTCCTTCACCTTTTTCCCCTGGTGTGAAGGAAGTGGTAGCTAAGAAAATAAATTGTGTTAGAAGGGTTCCCATGAAACATATCATAGCAGCAGTAGGGAAGTCTGTGGTCAAACTTGGAACCAGATGATACAGATAAACATTCGTGAACAGTTCTGTCTCAAACCCTGTAATTTATGGTTCACAGGAATCCTGAACCAAATAAGCAACAACTGGGGCACTGTTCCATATTTAAAATCTCGCCTAAATCCAGAGGGATGAATTTTAAGTGTGAAGTCTGACCCTAGGGATGATGAAGAGCCGTTTAAGAGCAAGTAGGTTTTTTGAGGTGACAGATGCAATCATTGTTTCCATGAGGCCTAAACACTGAGGAGTGCAGTGGCTTACTACTGAGAATTATTTGGCTTTTTTCAAAGTTGATTTAGTGGCTGAAAAAGTGTTTTTGCAGATAATTGCTGAAATTGAGCCAATGCAGTGTCTACTGTGAGCTCCATATGGTAGATTATAGACTCTACTAGCAAAGGCGTTGCTTAAAGGATTTTTGGAAGAGAAACTCTGTATTCTGCTCTAGTCAATTGCACAGCAGAGAGTTTTTCTTGCATTCCTTGACCTCTGTAGAAGAGTAATGACATAAGGGAAAGAAATACACTTCTGTATATAAACAGGTGGATCATAACTGTCTTCCACTAGCTGGGAGCCTAATAGAGCCTTTTCTCATTTAGCAGTTGTGGGAAAAGAAAACCCCAGTCTGCAGGGTTGGGAATTACCTGTTGCCTTCTGAATTTCCTAGTAGCTTCAGTTAGGTGCTTCTTTATTTTGTCCCCTAGGTTGTGGTGGGATGTTACTCACGGTGCAACAGGTGCACGTTCCCCACTACAACTGACTTTGTAGTGCAGTGCAGGGTTGTCAGATCTGTGGCCTTCTTCCACAGGTGGCTGACAAGTGAGCTAAAGGTTAGTGAACTATCTTTACCTCTAGGTCTAGGCCCTCTCAATAGTGCAAGCTTTCCACATGCTGTTCTATCAAATTGTATTTCCTCCAAGGTTTTACAGATCCTTATTTTCCCCTCACTGCTTCCTTTCAGTCGGTCTGCTTGTCTTTACCCTTCTCTCTATAACTCTGGTGTGGAACCTACTCCAGGTGTGAGCTTGGAAGGATGAGGACAAGGAAATGAATCTTGTCAGGAGGAGAAACACTTTGGGCATGCTTTTTCCTCCTTTGGTGGTTCCTCAGGGGCATCCCCCCTTTGACAGAAGCTTTGGTTTTGAACTCTCTTGCTGAAAGGGACTATAAAATGCAACTTTCACAAGGTGCTGTGAGATGCAGGTGAGATGAAGAGTCAAGTGGTGTTAGTATAAGAAGAGATAGTTAACTACACTTCTTCAAAAATAGCATTTGTCGTTCTTCTGTGTAATGGACTTGTTTGGGTCTCTTGAGAAAGAGGCAGTAAGCTGATAACCTACCATCTTTCTTAGGACGCCAGTTTAAGGAATTGTTTTCAGTATCTCTCCACGAGTGGAGTTGACTACAAATTAGTATATTTCCTCCCTGAAATGGATATATTTTCTATTATTATTCTGTCACACCAGAGCCTGTCTGCTACTTGCTGTGATACTGCTAATATTGTGGCACCCTCATTGCACTGCTCTCTGGAAGCAGTTACCTCTTGTCTACAGTGTTAGGATGAATAAAGGAGAAAGCCTTTAATACGGTGTCTAAGGATAATGATCACCAGAATACTTTTGCTTCAAAGGGGTTGGTTTTTTTTTTTGGCCAGCTTTGCCAGCAGTTTTTATTCAATGTCACTTTTATTTATTAATAAAAAAGCATTAGTTTACAAAAATAAATGAAGACAGCTGAAGATGATAATTGTTGCAAGGATACAGTGGTGACATAAAAGTGTTTTTTCCAGAAAAATAATGAAACAGAAATGAGATTGATGAGGGTTTGCAAGTAAGCTTGCTCTCTCTTGAAGTGTTATATTCTTTTCTTTGCCAATGGTGCTGATTGTGTTGGTTGATTCTGAAGTGAAGATGTGATTAAAATGGGCAAGAGCTCATTTCTGACTACTTTCCCAACTCCAAAGAAGAAAACAGAAGAAAGGAAAAGAATGGGGGCCAGAGCTACAGACTAGCTAATTATAAATGATCTTACCACTTTAATATGTGGAAGAAATCTTTTGTAGATGATGTACCCTACTGTTTTTGTGTTGCTTTTTTTGTTGTTTGTTTTTGTTTGCTTTTAATTACAGTAAACTCAAAAACCTTGGACATTAACAGACCTGTATCACAAAACAGTCTCTTTTTCAAACAGTTTTGAATGCAAGGTCTTGAGCATTTAATAGCATCCTCATAGCCTTGGAATTCTTTGTGAAACTCATCCTTAATCACAGAATAAGTTGATTTGGAAATCACACTATGTGCCTGAGAGTGTTGTCCAAATGCTTCTTGAGCTTCTGTCAACCTGGTGCTGTGACCGCTTCCCTGGGGAGCCTGTTCCAGTGCCCAGCCGCCCTCTGGGTGAAGAACCTTTTCCTAATATCCAACCTAAACCTCCCCTGACACAACTTCAGACCGTGAAGAAAAGCAACAAGCTAAGAAAGGATAAATGTGTGGGTAACAGTTATTGGAGCAAGTCGAGCGATATTTGGCCATGTGACCTTCTTATTATATAATTTATGTAACTTAGCAGGTAGATACAAAGATATTACAGCTGTTAATAGCCTCTGACTGTACCTACATGTTTCATGTGAGCTGCATGGCCCCCGAATGCTTTGAAACCTTGAAAGCTTGAAATTGTATGTCTCTGTTACAAGCAGTTTTCCTTGAGCTGGAGCTTGAGCTCACACAAAGCCCCTGCGGTGGGACTCAGTGGGCCTCAGAAGGACGAGGTCATTTTGCTGACCTCCATGACGTGATGCATCCTGAGGGCAAATCAGTCACAGTATCCTGCAGCACATCCCTGTAGAAAGCTTACATACTCTCAAAAGTACACGGAGTTTTTCTGCTAGATGCACTGGTTGGGTTGCTGTAGAGCTGACCCTTCAATAGGCTTTTGCAGGGAAGAACTGTGAAGAACTGACAAATTCAGCTTGAGTCAGAGCTTTAGACTATTTCTACACAGTTGTTTAGATGATATCAGTTAGCTGACAACTTATTCTCAGCACCAAGCTATAAGTAAAACAGTAATTTTGAAGTTCATAGTTTCTTAAACCTTCTGATTCCCCACAATGTAATTTTTTTGGCATTCCATTTTATCTCTTCTCTTCAATAATGTCCTCTTCTATAATGTTATTGTTCTGTACTTCGCTCATCCTCTTTGCTTTAGCTGTGCCCAATGAACCCCTTGCCATGACAGT
>VZTA01013411.1:0-12753 GCA_013398855.1 Mohoua ochrocephala | reverse complement strand
ATTAATTGGCCATAAAATTGGTATGGCTGAGAGTGGCAACTGGGCGATCAGGTAACTTAATGCTTGGATTTAACTCTGCAGGTCTTACCTGTGTGTGTCCTTGAAGCTACTGGTAATTATGAGAGGTTTTAGACTGCACTGTTAGCTTATTCCTCTGACAATTTGCTAAGATAAAGCCTCAGAAAGTTTAAACAGGTGGTGGAATATTTTTCTTTATTTTGTTAACATAGTATGAAATGCACATATCTTTAGTTTACTAAACACTTGTCTTCTGGGAGCACAATGGAACAGTTTGTGGAAACATCTGATTTTTACAGCTCGAGACCAGGGGAGGCTGAAAGACAGAGACCATGAGTGAAGTGCACTCCAGCACAGCATGGTGAGACGAGGCTTGGATAATCACCCACAGCTGACTTTAGACCTATCTGCAGACTCAGGAGGTCTTCCAAACCTGGGCCAGAATTCTGTTACTATCACTGCATCCGCTGATTCTCTTTTTCCTAATGAACACTGATGCCAGTGTGTAGAAAACAAATTGACAATTTGTCTAAAATGACAGCACCGCTGAGCCAGAGACTACCAGCAGTAAAGGATGCAGCTTTGTTCGGTGTGTTCCCAGCCATTTTGATGTTTTGCTGCTCCATCCACATAAAGCTAGGAGTGTTCAGCAAGCTCCTTCCTTCATTTGGTGAAAGTGATGTCACTTTTTAGAAGCTAGACTCTTGCTATAAGGCCTTTCAAGTATATGAACTGGTGGCTGTTGCCCATTGTAAGCCAGAAAGTAACATGAAACGTGCTTAACACTGAACAAAAAGAAAAGTGCCCTGATTTGCAGAGCTGACTAGCCCGACAAGATTTTGTGGTGCTCTAGGAGTACTCTGTGACACAGCTGATACATTATAAATGCCTAATTTCATAACTGGTCTGGTTTTGGTTTTGTGGTGTTGTGGGTTTTTTTTTACTTTTCGATGGATAGAACGTGATTACACCAAGAGAGCACTACTGTTTATGCACCTCCCCTCCTAACTACTGCTACCGTTTGTGCCATATTTATTACCAAATGGTTAGTAATTACCAATAGCACGGATTTTAGGGGTGTGAGTAATGTGTGGCTTTTACTCTGCCAGAATGGCTCCACTTCTCGAAATGCCTGCACCAGGTGGGTGACACCTTCAGATGACCTGTCAATTTACTTGAACTGCTCTAATTGCCATGACATATTAAACACAATCTAAGGTTTCAAAACATGAGTGCCATCTGTTCTCTGTCAGATCTATTTTTTTTTAATCAGGAAGAGCTGCTTGTTTTTCACCCTATTGCCTGCTGGGTTCGCCTCACTTTTATTTTATGCTCTCTCCAAGGACTGTGAAGAGCAGTTTGGAATACAAAAGGGAGGCTGAATCCTGCTTTGCCATCACGGTGAGCAGCATGAGGAAAATAGCGTCCCAGTTACGGTGGCAATGACACAGCTGAGACAACTTGTGCAGTGCAGCGTGGCATGAGGGCTGCAATAGCCAGTGTCACTTCTGCCCTGCTCCTTTGCTTCTCGGCTGATGCAGAGAGGTGCCTTCCACTTGCTGCTCAGCTTTCACTGCTGTATGGAATCAGGATAGGGAAAATGAGGGAGGCATGCAACAACATTGTATAGGAAAGGGTTTCCTACAGTGCCTTCCCCTGACAGAACAGGTCACTTCTGGCATTGACAGGGGAATTGTCAACAGCAGACTGAAGAGCCTTATCACTGCTGGACAGCCTAGACAGACTGCTGTGGTTGCAGGCCTACCACACCGCTGGATTGGAGGCACTGCTGGCGGTCCCTAGTCCAATGCCACACTCAGAGCAGGGTCACTTTGAACAGGTTTTTCCTGTGTTTAACAGGAGTTTCCTGTACTTTGTGTCCAATTGCTTCTGTCATTGGATACTACTAAGAAGAGTCTGATTGTCTTATTCACTCACCTCATTAAACATTTATACATAGGGATAACATCCCCCATTGGCCTTCTACAGGATAAAGCGTCCCATCTCTTTCAGCTTCTCCTTGTGTGAGAGATGCCCTGGTCCATTCATCATCCTTGTGGCCCTTTTCTGCATTCCTCCAGTCTGTATTGTCTCTTGTATTGATGAGCCCAGGAGTGGACTTTGCACTGCATGCATGTCTCACCAGGGCTGATCACAGAGGAAAGATCAACCCTTGAACTGCTGGTAACACTCCTCTTAATGCAGTCCAGGAGCCATTTGACATATTTGTCATGAGGGCAGATTACTGGGTCGTGGTCAGTTTGGTGTCCCCTGGGGCCCTGGGTCCTTCCCTGACAAACTGCTTTCCAGCCGGGTCGCTCCTGCATACACAGGCTGCGTCTGGTCCTCTCAATTGCAGGACTTTCCATTTCCCCTTACTCAACTTCATGAGCTTTCTCTTGGCATTTTTCTACAAACTTTTGAGGGCCCTCTGAATGGTGGCAGTCCTCTGGTGTACAGAGATGCACATGCTACCCTGCAGAACTTCCTGCTACCCTCGCCACTGGGCTTCCTTCAGCTTGTCAAGTTCCTCAGCTTCCCTCAGCAGCTGTTTTCCAGTTACTCCATTAGTCCCAGCATCTCTAATATTCAGATCCTCCCCATGCCAGAGAGAGACACCCAAAGTCCAGCATCAGCTCTCCTACTGGGTGTTGTCTCTACAGTGCCATTCTTAACCCCAATGCTCCTGCTCCCCTCGAGCTCCGCACATGACTCGTATTAGGTACAGTAGCTTTATACATAATTATGCACATATTTGTGGTTATCTGTGCTTTAGGAATGAGGACAAAGAGAACGATGCAGTGAGCTCCCAAGTCTGTATACTGAAGATAGTTTCCATTGCCCAATTAGACCTCTTTTCCCTCTGAGGCAGCCAAATTCTAACCAAGGCTCTTTAGTTTTGTTTTTAGGAGACAAAACTTTGCCTTTAAATGGCTTGGTGCTACTTACACATCACTCCTGGACACTCCTTGGAGTGTCTCATCAGGAGTCAGCTGAAGGACACGATGAAGCCTGTGAGTTACCCAAGCTCAAAGATTTGACCAGCAAAAATGAGCAGGCCAGCTTAGATAAGGAATGGCTACTCACATGCCTCATCTGATCCCATGGTGCTGGTGAGAGGCTGGCCAGTTTGCATTAGCATGACATTTGGTCAGTTTTTCTTGGTGTCACACTGGTGACAGGAGGACTGTGAAGCTGGTGCATTGGCAGTGATGGATCTCAATCACCTCTGAGTCCTGGGAGCCTGCCAGGGAATTCTACTCAGTGGTATGAAAACCATACGCATTTTCCTTGCTGAAGAGTTAGATGACAAATAACTTCACAACACTTCTGTCATTGTTGTTTATTTTATTTATATTTGTATTCCATTGCTTCATCCATTATGATTGGTTTGGAAAGTAAACTTTCCTTTTCTTTTAATGACTACAACAGCTAATGTCGGTCTCTCTTCCCATACAGTTGAACAATTATTTAATAAAAAACAGAACTAAAAAAGTCTGAGGCAAATGTGACATCATTAAAAAAAACTAAGACACCAAACAGAACTGATGCATGGAGGAAGAAAAGGAATCAACCACTTATTTCTTAGAAAGAGGCATTCCCCTTAAAAATTACCAAAACTGAAAAAATGTATTTTATGGGAAAGAGCAGGGAGAGTACACATGCATACGCCGATGCTTCCACATCCATATCCCCAAAGAGACACACACACACACACACACACACATATATATGTATATATATGTGCACATGCACATACACAGACACACATGTATTAGACTGGACAAGTAATTTATTTTTTCCCTGGGAGAAAATTATTATAATTTCATTATATTAATTACATCTGTCTTTAAAACAGGAAAACTTACTAAAACACAGAACAGAAACTACTTCAGGAGCTCTAACATATTTGGCTAAACCTTGGAAATCACTGCCTATGTAGCATAAAATACATGAAAAAAATCAACTTAGATAGTTTTTTTATTTAAATGTACACCACCACCAGGTTCTCAGTGCTGATTAAGCTTGCTTTGCCTTTGGAATAGTCTCCATAATTATTAAAAAATGTCTTTTATTAAAAATTTCTTCCAAAATATAGGAAAAAATGTCTAAATACTGACCACTTGTCTATACTGGGTGCCCCAGTGTTATCCCCTTTCTAAAGCCCATAGAGCATGCTTTACTATAGCAATCATATTCCTATTTTACATGCAGCGACTCCTGTTCTGCTGCTCTTCCAAGTACCTCCTGCTCTCTTGCTTCTGTTCTTCTGAAGAGATGATAAACAGCCAGCCCTCGATGGTCTCTCTTCAGAGGGCATAGGTGAGAGGTAGCCCTTCTGGAGGCACAGAGGGAGGCGAGAAAGCTGCTTTTCGTAACAGCACTGTCCTTGGGGAAGCAAAAGGAACACTGAGAGGCTGAAGGCTGGCTCTGAGACCTCACATGCGGAAAATGAGAAACCTCAAGAACCCGCAGAAAAGGTAAGAAGTGACAGGAAGGAGTAGATTTTTGTGAGAGGGCTCCATAATGTGTAATTTATTGAACCCAAAGGTGCTAGTCTGTTGTTAATAGAGACTTTGCAAGAGTGGCTTCCCAACTACGAAGAGTATCATTCTCTGTATCCTCTCCACAGACCAGGAATTTGTGATGGCTGAGGACAGTGTTCACGCATTACGTTTCCGCACATCTTGAGTTGTTGTCTGTAGGTCCCTGTAGAGTTAAACGTTATCGGTTTTCCTCCTCTTTCCATGCCTTCTTTGTAATGAATCCATTCATCAGGAGAATCAAGTAACTTGCCCGGTGTTAGTTTTTCTACTTAGAGCCTGAGTTCTTCGAGAAAACTAGTAAGTTTCATAAGCCCCGACTTCTCTCAAATCTGATAGAAATCATCAATTTCACTGTTGTGGATTAGTGAAAAAAACCCCACCCTTCAAAAGACCTTGGGACTCCATTGTTCATAAAACCTAAGGGAGGTTATGTTCAGATTTGTTTCTTATTACAGCTGTCGCTAATCTATGTTCACACAAAGCAGAAGTTCATTACAGAATCTCTTATTACAGAGACAATCAAGGAAAGCTCTTAAGTCTTTAACCACTGAAGACAAGTTTGGTGTCATAGGAACCTTTCACACTCTAATGCTGAGTTTCAGTCAGTTGAAATGATTCCTCTATAAAGGCACTATAAAGTGCCTTGAAGCTTAACTCAACAGCATCTCTAAAGGTAATTATCAGGAAAAAAAATTAGGCAAGAAAAGCACAACCTGATTGAAGAACTAGAAAGGTAATTAAAAAACCACAACAAAACAAAAAAATCCAAACAATAACCTTCCCTCTCTCTCCTCCCCCACCTTTCCCAATCCCAGAACAATATGGAATGCTGGCATTAGGAACACACATAATAATAAGATCAGGTAGAAAAAGCATTAAGAACCAAAACACAATTCTGTCTGTCTGTGGCTCTGAGCCAATTACTGATGAAACTGGAATCCTTGATCAGAGGAAGCGACCCTTCTCTCTCTATGGGAAGGGGTAAAATGATACTTTTACGTAGTGATCCCACATTCCAAACATTCGTATTTGCTTATCAGCTACCACGGAGTGGAACAGGAGAAACGGCCCACGGCATGAGATGGCCGGGTGGTGGCCGAATAGCTGTGCTGCGGAAGCAAGAGTACCTGCTGGGAGATACTCGGCAGAAGGCCACACCTTGTCATTTGGAGGACGGAAACTCCATGCTCTTCCTAGCAGCATAAGCAACCAAAATAAGTACACTTTCCTCTCCTTTGCAGCTGGTTCATGTCCTACGTAATAACGGGCTTTTCCCATTACAGGGATTTTGGCCAGGTCAAACACAAATCCTCTAGGATTCAACTCTGCATTTCACTCTTTTGCCTCATATAGTGTGCCATATGAGAAAATGAAACGTACGGTTTTGTGGGAAAAAAACAGTTTAAAAGAAAAGGAAAACACTCCAGATAAGTTTTGCATTCACAAAATTAATGCATTCACAAAAAGGTAACTGAGAAAAAATTCTGCTTAATCTTCAGACTGAGCTGCAGTGAATAGTCTCAAAACAGCATACGGTAAGTAGTGTAATAAAATGAAGAATAAATTATGCATAAAATACCACATTTTTCAATTTGTGTAGTGACTTTGATCTTTATACACAAAATTCCACACGTTTGCATCTTCATGTTAATCTTTCAAATACAGAGCTGCCCAGACTGAGAACACCACATGGCAACTGTCCATGGTGGCAGTGGAATTCAAGAGCACTGACTACAGCTCCATCTCAAACAGTGCCACAGCCCAGGCGCTTTGGAGGAGTTCAAGAAACCCTTTACAAGCAATTGAAGTTGTAATTCCAGGCAGTTCCCAGCTACGTGAACCACCCCAAAGATGTTACATTTTTCATCTTCTTTAAAATGAGGCAAGCTCAGGAGTAGCTGTGGCAATGAATTCTGGAAGCTAGTTATATCCTGCAGAAGTGCCAGCAGGACAGAAATCATCTGTGTGCACATTCCAATCCCCAAAGAATTACCCTGATTGCAAAGACTACCAATGGAGGTAGGAGCACTTAGGTCCATCCCCTTGAAAGCAAAGGATAATGCTGCTTGTGTAGCTCTAGAGATGCAGAAAAGCCCCCACCATAGGTACACCAAATGTTCACAGACAAAAGCATTTTTTCCCAGCCAGAAGAATGTGATCACTGACATTTTACAAGCCCTGATTTAAGCAAGCAGGCAAGTAAATCAGAATGCGCTACAACACTGAGCTAGAAAATATTTGCTGTTATTCTTCAGTGTCTGCTACCCCTCTATTTCAAATATTCCAATCACTGGATACTCCATGAGATTTTCTTCTGTTGCTGTCTCAGAAGATGTAAACATACCTAACTTACTTGAGGAGAAGGAAGCAAGAGAGTTCAGCACTTACTCAGGAAAAAGTAACTTTTCGCAATAACACAAATGTGCAAAATTCATTACAAGGCACAGAATACATAGCTGTGTTCCACTTGATTCCCATTTATTCAGAAGTATTTCTCTTGTGATACCTCTGTTAAGTATCACTTTCATTTTTATTTTTTTTTTTTTCCAGAAGAAAGCTTCCTCAGAGCATATTTGGCATAGAAGACTTGATTTACTGCAATGGATCCTTCCAGGATGTCCATACATGTGTTAATTAAGTTGGATTGAGTTCTGGAAAAAAATATTATGTTAGCCCAGTGTATAAAGCAAGTCACGCTGCTGGGCACTGTTTAGCTGCAACAGAGACCTTCAATGAGTCCCTCCTGCTCTAACCTTTTTTACTACTCATCTCTACTGTATCTTCCTGCAAGTTACTCAAATTAAATTTCTTTTTCTCTGAAAAGATTAAACTTTAGGATGATTGAGGGGATCTTTTTCCTAAGGGGATAGAAGGATATGAAATTACATGACAGACTGGTGTACTTCATAGGGTACTTCAGGAAAATGATGACTGTAGCTGGTTTTTTAATATAATATAGAGATACTGAGAACATTTGCTGTCAGTCACAGCATGAATTCAAGGCAAATACCTCAGCACTGCAGAGCTATATCTGGATCCCTGTTCATGTAGTTGAGATCAGAAACCTCCCATTGTCATTAAATTATGAGTCACAATGAAGCATGTGACTGTTCAGCTGAAGGACATGGCTGTCTTCCCGGAAACACAAGGCTTGCTGGCATTTGGGAATGGTGGCCAAGCCTTGGGTGGCCTGGAGCGGGGTAGGGGGCATTAAAGGCTAAGTCTTCTTTGATTCCAGAACCTCTTAATAGTCTTTTTCAGTTAGGAAAGAAAGCACATACGAAGAAACAAAAGAAAAAGCAAGCAAGATTGCAGATCTCATTTCAAAACAACTATCCTGGAGGTCAGCCCAGGGACCTGAATTTCAGTAAAGCTTTAGCAGCAGGAGCACTGTCTGCCATTGTTTGAGGCTGAAGAGGTTCTCATCCCTAATAAAGGAGCTAGAACTCATATGATTCTTCTTTTTCTCAATAATCCATGTTGCTCAGATGAGGTTCCTAGCAGCATATTTAGGGTTAATAACATTGACACCGGAGAGAAGCATTTGTGACAGTAACTGTGGTTCCCAACTTTCCTGCTTTCAGGGATTAACAAGCAGGCTCAGTCCACGAGGGCTGTCATGTTCTTGAACTCTGCAGTAGGAAGGAAATTGGACTTTGCTTTTCTTCAGTGAGTAGTTTTTAGTGACACATCCTGGTTGTCATCTCTTTCTGTAAAACAAGAAGGGGAAATAAAAAAGCAAATGGCATTTGTGATAAAGGGTGCACAGGCCTCTTCACTGTTAATATTTCTGCAACTCTGCAAATCCATGTGGTTTTATATGGCACCATGTTTCTGCCCCTCTCTGTCACTTTCAAGGACAATGAACATAACTGGCAAGTAAAATATTAGCATTTTGTCACTTTTGACAGCTTTAATAACCTAATAAATCCCTAGCCATGTCAGGTAAATGGTGCTACATCCCCCTGCCTAAAGAAATAAATCAACTGCAAATGCCAGAAACCTTTTAATTTAATGTAAGAAAAAGGATTCAAATCATTCTTATTGAACCTGCAGCCAACAGGAGTCCTAGATATACCTTCTCTGCCTAGTTATTTCTGCCTACCCACAGGCACAAAGGGCACAGGAATACAAACCTTGAGGACTTGATCAGAGATGTGGCATTCATCTCTAGGATGGGGTTGTGGACCATTCACAGACTCCATTAGGAACTGGGATTTGGGATCCACACAGGATTTTGTTTGATCTGATTTACAAGCACTCTGATAACAAACTCTCTGGTAACTGGCTGCCCCATTCTATAAAACTTCACATTTGTCAGCAGATTTTCTGGAAAGGCATTATCTGACCAACAGCCATCCACATACACCAAACCACGTAGCATTTACCTTGGAAGATCAACTGAGATTTATCAAGTTATCAGAAGTCTCTGAAAAATCTCTTCGCTTGCTTGAATAATTTGTTATAATTTATAAGGTCATTAAGATCTAATGCAAACAGCTTCATGAAAATTTTGTAACTGTATCTTACTCTGTGTTTAACAGATTACTTTTCCACCTAAAATCCTACATATAATCATGGGACTTTTTCCTCCCTTTCCAGACCTTTAACTAGTTTTTCTTTCTTGTATATTCATCTTGCATTACTTGTTATTTTGTTGCCATGCATGTAACAGAATGGAATGTTATCATTTGTTATAAAGACAGTGGTAATTAGTACAGGAATTTATACAGTAATATGTGATCTCCACAGTGATCTATACAGTAAGCTGAACTAATAGTGGCTTCTCCTCTAACTTGTTAAAAGTGACAAAGGTGACTGTTCATGGAAAAATCAGTCTCCTTCTCTCCTTAAATATTTTGAGGGGGGTGTTTTTTGGGTTGTTTTGGTTTTTTTTTTCTTAAATAGCTGTGATTAGGTTTATTTCATTAGAGCAACAAACACCAAATGCAGAACTAAATATAATTCAGCACAGTGTTGGACAGCTTCCTACTGAAGATTAATTAGATGTTAATGCATTTGAAGGCAGTTTTTATCTTTGCTGGCCCCTAATTTTACACATACTCAGTGTCTGCATGTTCCTAGCATACTCCCTATAATCAAGGCTGATAGATCTGTGAGGTAAAACACTACAACTTCCTCCTGCAACTGCTGCTCAACAGTGATTTTCAGTCAGACTGTATCATCTTACCCTGTTACAAAAGCAGTCTAGGGAGTAATGTGGACTATATCAGAGCCATTGCAAACTGGGCCACCCTCCTTCAGGCACAGAGGGAGGCAAACTGCAATAGCATCAGAGGCAGGAGTCTAGATATGGATAAATGTGTCCAGGAAAAGGACAGAGCAGGAACTTAGATGACCTATGCTTAAGATGTAAACTAGAGGGCTTTGAACCAGTTTGCCATGACAGCCATGAAGCATGAACCTGTCATGCCATTTCTAACTTCTCTGTAGAGGCAGAATTTATTTCTATAGTAATATAAGTTCTTCCCAAGCCTCTCTCTCCCTTAATTTCTGAATTTTTTTTCCCCTACATTTACATCCACAGTCTTCTCCCTAGATCCTATTTCCCCATCCTGTCAGGAGAACATTGCTGCAAATGGCTCTATAACTTTCTTCCTGCAAGGCCTTCTGGCCCAACAGCTGCTTGGGTATAGTTTTGGAAATCTCACCAAACTGTAAACTCAGAAAAACATTTAACCTTAAAAAACATTGACATCTCTGATGCATAGAAACATTCTCTGTATTGATCCATACTGTTACTAGTAAATGAAGGACACACAAGTACAGTCACATTGCATCCCTGCACGTATGTGCTTGAGCTTTTACTGATTTCACCCTATGAGAGTGAATTAGATGTGCTTCAAAAATAAGAAAAAGCTCATGATTCCCGTGATAGTGAATTGGTACAGGCTTTGTGGGACTGACCCACTTCTACTTGTTATTTCCTTAGAGGAATTTACAATAGAGAAGAAAAACAACCAGGAAATGGTTTCTCAAAAAGACTGATATAATTACAATGCTGGCAAAGAAAAAGTTAGCTTCACTCAAAATGCTGGTGAAGGAGGAAGGGTCATACCTGCAGTGTCCAATCTTGGCTGGATGGCAGCACAAGGCATGCTGTGTGCTGCAGAGCCTGCTGCCGAGCCTGTTACTGAGCAAGCTGCTCCCACTTGCCAGACTCTGTCCCCTCTGAGATACTTACCTTTAAAAATTAACCACCCACTCTTCACAGAGCCTGCTGGAGTATCTCCCACTGATTCTGATGGACACCAGAGAACTTAGCACACAGTCCCCCCTCCATTTAATTCTGCGGAAGAGTCCCCCTCAAACCTCACCAAAGATGTGATCCTTAGTTACTCTGCTGCCGCATAGCCTTAGGTGAGCAGTCTTTAACAAAAAGCTGAATCTTCTTCAGTGTTTCCTGAGTCTTCTTGGGTTTGTGCTTCTCTGAAACGTCACTGCTCATTTTAAATTGGGAGAGGTGTGGAGGTATGTTCTTGACTAACAATTATCAATTAAAATCACATAAGGGTATTTCCCAAACACAGCAAATGACAACGAGCTATCAACTGACTCTTCTGAGAAGGCAGGAAGACTGGAAAAGCTGACTTTTTGGCTTAAGATACTGTGATACCCAGTCCCAGCTGGGTATTGAATGAAATATAAAGGCCAGACAGACAAGGGAATCAGAAAATCAAACACAGAGACACAGATAGGTGCACATGAAGCACTTGAAAACATATTTAAAACTTTCAAAGTCTTTCTGTACTCGTTAACAGAAACTTTCCATACCAGAACTTTTGATAGCAGATGCACTTCCTCTTGGAAATTAATTACAAGACACTCCAGAGCATTATTCTGTATCGCTACATTCAGACTTGTTCCTGCTCTCAATTCTGGATTACACAATTAACTCAAAAAAATGAAGGCAGAAGTAATGCTGTTTTTCAAATCCAAAATCCAAACCTGGACCCACTCTATGTGTTGAATTTGCCCAAGACCAGTAACTGAGGAGAATTTAACACATAACTCACTTCTAAGGAACATAAAGAGAAACCTTTGCTATTCTTTGTCAAGTCCTTGAAGTATTTACCTACTAGCTGGAGTTAATGCTGATAAGCCACTCTGTAAGTATCAGGAATCCATCTCTTTTTTTAGTATTTGTTATTTCATGGAAGGACACATTCCTGAATATTTTTCAAGGAGTACCAACTTGATTTCACAGATGAAGAGAAAAAAGAAACATTTAAAAAGGTAATCAATATTTATATCTGAAGAATGTCTGGTCCTCTCCCCTCCACAATGCTCCAACATGGATTTCAGATACATGCAGCACATAAATCTACACCTAACTATTTCAATTTTTACTTCTCAGTTCACCTTTAAATGCAGCAGGAGAAGAATGGAAAAAAATGCAACATAGCCAGGAGTAGTTGAGGAAATCTCTTTTTAACATGACAAATTTACCTGGGGTAAGATGTTGATTGCATCTGAATGGGTTACAAGAAGAATGAGTTCCCCATAAACACTTATGTTCTTCTAAGAAAATTGTGTTTCTATGCTTATGCGAGTAAAATATGGAGCTGGCAAAACACAAGTCAAGAACCCTTCAAACAACCATCACCTTTGTACCAGTATATAATAGAAGCCAGAGGCCTGTCCTGTGCAAAAGCTGATGAGGAAGTGGATGAAGTGAATAAACAGTATAAATAATAGTATTCTAGAAGAACACCAGAAAAAATAATAAATGCCATTATGACCTTCACTAAAACCAGTGTTGTTTTAAAGACTCATAACCTCCTTCAGTGCCTGGGTCCTATCCTCACTTCCAGTTCTCCAAACTGAAGCAAAGCATGGCTCGGCATTCCCTCTCCTCAGCTCTTCCTGCTGCCAGTTAGCAAACCTAAGGATGATGTGGAAACATCTTGTTTTAACCCTCTGACAACTGTTTTAAACATAGTGAGGTTTTTAAATGTATGTACAAGTGTGTCAGCAGAAAAACGGATAGAGAAACAGTATTACCTGCTGTCAGGCAGGGATACCTTGCCTGGAGGCACCCATCAGTCTGGAAGACCTGACCAAGAGGCCAAGAGCAAGGACATGCCAGCAGCAGGCACCATGCCAAATCCACTTGCCAAGCTTACTGACTTATAGAAAACAACCTTCCACAGGGAGCCACTCCTGT
>VZTA01013410.1:0-14738 GCA_013398855.1 Mohoua ochrocephala | reverse complement strand
CAAAGCTCTGAGTATAAAACTGTATCTGTTTGCATAATCATTTTACAAACTAATCATTTCGCTGTGAAAAACTCCTGATAAAGTTTATAGCATGCTTATACTTAATTAATCCATTATTACAAGTGAAAGCCAAACATGGGTTAAACACTTCCTAACACAGTGCAAAACAAATCTAGGATTATTTAAATAGCTGTAAGCTTTGGATACCAACATTTTTCTTCAACACAGATTGTTTATTATGTTATTAATGCAATAGACTTTGTGAACGAAAAGAGTAATGATCAAGTACATTGCCTTCAGGTCTGCTTCCCAGACATAGGGAAATGAGACTGCAAAGAGGGAAGGAGAAAAAAAACCAAAAGGCAGATTGAGTTGTGAGTTACGTACATATTTTGCTGAGCTGTTAACGAACACTTCCTATGGCAATTGTAGTTTATTTCACTACATGACAAACAGAGAAGGCTTACTTAACAAACAGTTCAAGATTATAGATCTTCTGTGGGTTTTTTTGTCTCTACTAAAAAGAAAAACAATTATTGTATTACCCATTTTCAAATAAACTGTTTTTCAGCAGTCAGTGAGGAAGCGTGCACTAATTTGCCTGACCTATTATCTCTGGCATCTATTTGTTTGTGGTCTTTGCTTTTAGAAGAATTGGCATTAATTATAAGTATGGAAGTAATTTGAAATGTCAGTTCAGAATTTTACAGCTTGGAACAGCTCATCCTTCAATAATTAAGTCAATAAAATTAACTTAATTTATTTAAACAGCAGTGCTTCTTTTTAGACCTTACAGAGTGATTACAATTAGTATTTCATAATTAGTATTTTATTGATGTCCATACACCGGATTGCCAGGTGTCATCAAGATACACCGATGATTGGAAGTAATTTGATAAACATTCAGAACTGTTGTATTAATGGCATGCCTCCCAATTATGCATTGAGTTAATGAATGCATTTAAATGTTATGGAGATGAATTTAAAGGACAGCTCAACCTTAATTACTATACCATTTCCTCCCTCTTCCCATTCTAATTATCAATTCAGTAGTTATCACCTTTTAGTATACAAATATCACATTCCTCTGTAAATGCAGAAATAGAATATTTATGTTATTTTTTAATAACATAAAATAACAAGAGTCCTAAAATAACAAGGGGTTGTTTCCCCCTAAAATAAAGACTTCTAGAAATTGAGAAATGATCTTTTACCAGCCCTCCCGCATTCACATCTGATTTTCTTAAAGACTAACAGGCAGAACAGGGCAGAGAGTAAGTGAAACCCTTTCAACCAATATCTTAATTTTTCCCCCTATTCATTAAAGAATGCTGAGAAATAACAGAAGAGTTAGCATCACTGACCAGCAGGGTGTTTGAAAGTATGTACAGGCAGGTAGGGGAAATCTTTGCAGCTCTGTTTCAGCATAATTTAGCATCAAGATGACACTGAATGCTTTGAAATATAGGGCTCCCAAAACCCACAATGGTTTTCCTCTCACATGGAAATGATTTGGCCCTAGAAACACCTGTCATTACCAGTGCTTCCTCAGAAGAGTATGGAGAGGAAGACAGTAGCCCTGAACTCAGTGAATCCTGTGGAAGTTTATTCTCTTGTGAGCACCGGCAAACCCAGCTTTTAAGGAAAATCGAAGCAAAATTTCTATCTCTGAGGGACAGAAATGAATCATCAGCTACCAGATGGCTAATTCATAGCTGCAATTTCTTAACTTTGACATGTTTAAAGGGACAGCTGATGGAAATGAATGGCAGGAAACATTCCTATAAAAGTTGACTATGCCGTTAGAAGATACTTTCCAAACCACAAAACCTACTCTAGCACAGAAAAGAGACTTAGGAGGAATATGAGGGGTTTGCTATCAGATGCTTTATAAGAGAGATGGAGTTTGCACAAATCCCCTAACGCATTATAAAACTGGAAGGAACAGAAGTGTGTGATGTCCAAGGGCATTATGACATTGCAACCTGCCAAAAATAGTCTGTTGTGCTTCTCAATGTCTTTACATTTCTTAGAGCTTTAAAGGTCCTGATAGTATACAGTGAGCACTATCTGCATGGAAACAGAGTAAAAGGAATATTAAACAACATGACCTGACTAGAGCTTAAAATTTATTAATTGCTACTTTGTCCAATTCCCTCATTCCTCTCTCCCCTCCCTTATTTAGTTTTTCTATCCAGTTTCTGACTAAGTTCCCATAGATTTTCAGAGAGTACTTTTGTTTGTTTGTGGCTTTTTTGACCATTGTTTTCAGTGTATATTATTGATAGTGGAGAACAGGTAGTTTTGAGGAGAGAAAGAACGAGTTTGCTGCTTCACTCTAGAAAAAGAAATTGTGGCTAAAGGTAGTGGAGAACCAAGACAGTGTCCCTAAATAAAGATTTAAATTCTACCTACTCCCACCCTTGTACAGCTAAAGCAGTTCTCTCTGTGGTGAGAGACTCTTTTTTCTGTGCTGAAAAGGCAGCGTCTGGAAGACAGATGACTGCACAAGTGGTACCAAGAACAGGCTGAGGCAACACCAATTCAGCATCCTACTTGATGTGTCTGCTCCTAAATTATATGTGTATCCACACTGAAGAAATAGGACGTGTGCAAAAGAGGGTGATCTGACAGGAAGATATATTTATTAGACTGCATAGGCTTCTCACTGCATTTATGTAAATCCTTGTAAATCCTTTGTCCATGGCACTCGTGCAATTTTTTGAAGTGCAGTGAGAAGGAGGGCAAGCATATTCAGCCTTTAGGATTTGCTGTGACAAACATGGGAATTTCTTCTTGTTCAGACATGTTGACATGTGAGAGAACCGTGGGTGTGTGTGTTCAGGTCCCTTCCCACCAGTCACGAAAAGTCTTGGATGTGCACCACTCAGCAGAAATCAGGAGCATAGTGGAAAAATACTATTCCACCTTGCCTGATTTTATTGAAAAGGTAGGATAGGAAAAGAGACCTAAATGTAGATTTTTCTACATTTAAATAGCGATTAAAGTTACAGTTAAACAGCATTATGTTTCACTTCTATTCATGGACTAAGCCACAACTCTCAGTAATGCAACAAGAGGCTCAAAGTGACTCTTCTATAGCACTTAGAATCATCTCTGCTTTTCCCTCCTACATGGAAGTGCAATTTGTCTTTCAGCATTTGAGGTTCCCTTAAGAGCTTGTATTTTAGACCAAAAAAAGCCATTGCACTTTGCTAACTAGTGGTGTACTGAATGTGAGAAAATCATGATCCAAGTATATTCTAAAGACTCCGAAACTAGACAATTAACTAAGTGATCCCAGTTTTTAAAAAGCAAATGCACCTTTGGAGACCTTACCCAAACTTTTTTGGACTTATGAGGTGGGAAATAGCTGATGCTACGTAGGGCTGTGGTAAAAGTATTCAGTACAAATCAAATTGCCTAGACTCAGCATATGTGTCAAATTAATGTAGCTTAATCTCACTGCATTTTAGGATTTATTTTAGAAAGCATTCCTCCCAATTTTTATGAAGTATGCATTACAAACAATATATGAGTTAATTACTGTAAGACTAGAATCCTACACACTGAACATATTTACTTGTTGCCTTAATCTAGTCACAAATGGGCCAAAAAACCTAAAGTACGTTAAAAGACATGTGTGATTTTCTTACAGTTTCTAAAATTTATGTATTTTCTCAAAGTCAGTTGGCAAATTTGCTTTTCTGGGGCATCAAGTACTAAAACTTTGGAATGGCAAAAATTTAGTGTAGGGCCTTATAAAGGGGAAGGGTTTCTTCTGTTTGCATCTTTAATCAAGACGACATTTGCACTTACAAGCACCGACAAATGCACAGGAATGGACTGGCCAGGTTCACACATATAGTACAGAAGGGAAAGGAAAAAAAAGAAATGGCAGCTGTCAGGTCCTTACCACATTTCATGAGTTTCTCTTTACTGCCGACAAATCACCTGTAGTNGGAATGGACTGGCCAGGTTCACACATATAGTACAGAAGGAAAAGGAAAAAAAAATAAATGGCAGCTGTCGGGTCCTCACCACTTTTCATGAGTTTCTCTTTACTGCTGACAAATCACCTGTAGCGTGGTCCTATCAAGGTGCAGACTTTTTCACCTTAATACAGACAACATTTCTCCATTTTACTGTGGCGGTGCCTCAGCCCTGTGGAGGGCTGCAGCCGCCCTCGTGGTCATCGGACCACTGCCACATGTGTGTGTTCCCCCCTCGTGTTTGCATTCCCTGTTTATTATGTATGTTCTTCGTTCAATATGTATGTCCCCTGTTAAATATTCATTATGTTCTCAAAAGTTCTGTTCACTTTGACACCCCATTGGTTCCTCCCTGCCCAGTCCCTCCTTCCCCAGTTCTGATTTGTTCCCCGGTTGTCCCTCAAGTTTCCCTCCGTCCATTTGCCTTTCCCTGACTGGTTGCCCTGTTCCCCTTATAAGCCTGGATTTTCAGCTTTCTTCGTGTTTTCGTCCCTGGACCCTCCACAATAAACCATCTTGCTGGAACCCACACGAAGACCCTTCCCTGCTCCTTTGCCTCTGGCGCCTCCCCAGCTGACACTCTGCGAGCCCCTTCCCCACTGGGGAAGGACAGCACAGCAATAACAGCAGCCAGCTCCTGCCAGCAGTGGCCGACCCCTGTGGCCAGGGACGCTGCAGGACAGCCACATGGGGAGCCAACACGGCATTTTATTACAGTGAATACCATCCTGGAAGCTCTGTCCCAGAAATGGTGTTCTCCACCACCAACACAAGCCAGTCTTAACCCCTGTTAAACACATATTTGCACACTCCCTTTCGTATTGTGTTTATACCGATTCTTCATATTTTTTCACAAAGCTCTACAGAATTCACTGAATTCAGAATGAAGGTTCTTCTTATGAATCTCTTGTATTCCATTCTAGCACTTCTAAGCCTTTAAATTATATAATTTGAAGCTAATATTTCTATTAGTTTCAAGTTCATCAATATTCAACAGTTTCACGTTTATAGATGTAAGCCTGTCTAAAAGGAAAAAAAACCCAACCCACAGAATTCAACTCCCCAGTTTGTTACAAGCTGTGATTTATATCCAATTTCCGTGAAACACTGTGCAAACACTGAACCATTCCTGGCTTTATTTTTTTTTCCATTGTAAACCAGCCTGTGTTTTGGCTTTAATCCCCTGTATAAAATCAAAATGTAATAACAAGCTCTTTGAGCAAAATGTCATTCTGTCTAGCAACCAAAGCTGCAGCACCAAACTGTGCTAACTAGATCACTGACAGTTCAGCACTGTCAATAAATGACAGTATTGCTATGAGTAATGTGTATACTTAAGGCTACATGTAATGGGAATAAAGTGTTCTTCTATTGTCAAAAGCGTATCATTTCAGAATCTTCATAGCAGAAACTTGCTCGATAGCTCAGCAGGCTGGCAGACAAGGGAGCCAGAAGATAAAGACCAGCCCAGTGACAGGTAGAGCTGTTACATATTTCTGGAACATCATGATCTAACTGCAACCTTATTAGATAAACAGAGGTGAAAGGGAAAAAGAAAAAGAAAAAAGACCTTTAAAGGGAATTGCCTTAAGCTTCCAGGTGGCAGTACATGCACTGGAAACAGTATAATTCTTAGCCCAATGACAGAGGGTTGATGACAATCATCATGAAGCAAGTCTGGCTTTGGTCTCACACCCTCAGGATTACATTCAAGCTAAAAACCAAACAAATACTACCACCCTCTCAAAAATCCCCAGCCACTTTTCATAAAGTTATTTTAAAAATCATGTAGAGTACCATCACTATCTGTATTTGGTCAGTTGAGTGTTTCTGCGGGTATTCAGATATCAGGCCTGATAATGTGAACTAAAGCTCTGGAAGTCTCTCTGTTTTCTTACCCAAGCCCCTCTCTTCTTCCCCCTAGGCCATTGAGGACATTTACAGCTACACAGGGAGCAACATAATATCGCTGCTATACTGTTTGTCCTTTATCCCAGAGGGAGGAGAGATAAAAGACACACATCTGGAAGGTGTGACTGACATATTAAGAAAAAAAGACTGTGAAAGTGCCTAGGGAAAAGTTTAATTTATCAGAACAGCTGTCCTAGTTACTCCTCTTTCATGGCTACTGATTTAGCCTTTATGTTGATCTCCCCTCAAGTTCATTGAGCAAAGCTTTCTCACTGGGGTGGGTTGACCTTGACTGGCTGTCAAACCCCACACAGCCACTCTCACAAATCCCCCTCCTCAATAGGGCAGGAGGGGAACAACAGAATCTGGAAGAGCTCATCAACCAAGACAAAGACAAGGAGCCTTTATCAGTTACTGCCACTGGTAGAACAGGCTCATCTTGGGGAAAACTAATGTAGTTGATCACCAATTAAAATATAGAGTTGCATAGCAAGAAAAAAAGTCAAGACATCTTTTGCCCTCCTTCCCAGGCTCAACTTCACTCCTTCAACCCAATTTCTCTGCCTACTGCTTGAGCAGTGCAGGAGCCATGGGGAATGGAGGTTGTTCTCTGTGGGGGTCAGATGAGAGGCAAGAGGTAGAAACTGAGGAAAGGGAAGTTCCACCTGAACATGAGGAAGGACTTTATTGGGCAGTGACCGAGCACTGGAACAGATCACCCAGAGAGGGTGTGGAGTCTCCCTCACTGGAGATATTCCAGAACCATCTGGACACAATCCTGTGCCATGTGCTCTGGGATGACCCTGCTTGAGCGGATGACCAATGTGGTCCTTTCCAATCTGACCCATTCTGGGATTCTGTGTGATATGGGACACTGTGCCTCTTGTCAGTCTGCATATGACATTTGTCTCCCTTACTGCTGATGTCAGGTTTTAGCAAGAAAATACTAAGTGATATAATTAATAGCTTGAGATCGACACAAGTAGGCCACGTTCAAAACTTTCCGTCTGTATGCTCTTCCCTCCGTTGTAAAGTCTTGGATATATGCAAATGGTACCAAAATAAGGCTCCTTATAATAACTTCCTCTAGAATTTCTAGGGCCTCAAACCATAATTGTTACTTGGGGGAGGGACGGGGGGGAGGGGGGAGGGGAGGTGGGGAAAGAGGAGTTTCTCTCTCTGATCAACAAAGTTACAAAGGAAAAATACAGGTTTGGGAGTTGACTATTCTCCTAAGGAATTTAAGCCGAGAGATTTTTAATGTGATTGTACTGGTAACACAAAGGAAACGAAAGCAAAGCAAATTAAGCTAAATTTAGTCCACCACAGAACAAACTGTTCAGTAATAAAAACATTGGATATGTGGTACTCCTACTACAAATAGTATTTTTTGCTCTCTATTTAGCAACTACCATCCTAACTCCCTAAACCAAGAATCAACGGGAAAAATAATGAAAAAGACTTTTTTCCCTCACTTTGGTGATTCCCTGTGCATTTGTTACTGTCTTATGTTAATCCAGAGGACAGCATTGGATACAGCACTTAAAAGTCACAACCCTCTAGGGACTGGAAATCCATCGGAGAAACAGTAAGGATCTGCAGATACTGCTCATTCTAAAACAATGCCATGTTTACTTCTACGCACTGGGTCTTCAGAAAGTAATTTGTTGGAATCTACTTTAAGTTTTAAACAAGTCTCATGACATTTCAAAGTGTCAATACTTCCCTTTATTAAAAGAAAACAAGACAATATGATACCAAAACCAGCCTAAGCCTTCTCTATCATGTGGTTGTTCTTGAGCTTTCTTGCATCAAAAGTCCACATAGATCTCATAGAACTGTAGTTTAATGCACCTCACGGAGCAGTACCTAAATGTAAAAGACTTTTACTGGGTTCATGCTCCTGTTTCCAGGGTGAAACAGGGTAAAGGGAGAATAAAAATATATTTTTTCACCTAGTGTAATTGTGTGCATTTGGGAGCGGGGAGCATTCATCTGTGCTGTAAGGTTTTAGCTAAATAAGTACACCGTTTGATTTTGCCATTTATTTTAAAATAGGCAGATTACTTGGGAAATATAACTGCCTTTGGACAAGAGATGGGAAGTGCTCTTCACTGCTCTCAAGTAGCCCATGACAGTGCTTGAAAAATAAACCAAGTAAAAAGCCACAAAAACAGTGCACGACCTCCTCATACCCCTGAATGACACATTATTTCCCAGTGTAAGAGGAAATCGGAGCAAATAAAGAGCTGAACAACTCCAGAGAGATATGTGCATTTGGTTTACCTTTGATAAGTTCAGGCTGGCAGTCAGTTACACAAGACTAACATCAAGATACAGGAGATCTAGTTCTGAAGAAATGATACAGTGGTCAGAATATAGCATTAAGCTACTGACAGAGATTCAGGAAGCAATACACATGTGGACTCAAAATTTCCCACAAAGGTTATTAAAGAAGAATCATGAACCTGAAACCTTACAATTCACAAGAACCTACACAGGAAAAAAAAATGATTAGGGAAGTTGAAGGAGAGTAGAGGGAAATAAGTTTAAAAAATAATCAGAAAGTGTTAACAGTATAAGTTTAAGGAATCTGCTATTTCTGCACAAGCAGAGAAAGTGTGGCTATAGAGCACCACAAAGTTTGGGAAAAGCTGATAGTGTTTTGCAATGGATATAGGAAGAAATATGTTGAATACAAGCTGAAAAGAAGCTTCAGGCAAATGCTTTAGGCACTGAATTCAAAGGGCAAAAGAAAAGAAAGAGGCAGAGTTGATATTTTGCAGTAACAGATTATGTTTTGAAGAAAGGAAATATAGACAATGCTTGTCCGGTTTGTGAGGCAGTCTGAAATGATACTGAAGCGACTGGATTTATAGATGGGATTCCCAAACTAGATTGCATTACTTTTAAAAGTTCTTCAACATTGATGTATGCAACATCAGAAATACAGATAAACTTGCTGGATAAGCCTGAACTGATGTGTTAAGGATTCATCTCTTTAGAGACTTTTCTGTTTATATGCTTACATATAGCATTTCATCATATAATTTTAATGGTGGTAATAGTTCTTCTATGCTTGTCTTTAATAGTCTTTCTAGAAAGAAGTTTATATTATGAAAGAAAAGTAAGGAACATGCTGTTAAGAAGCTGCTAGGAAAGAGATATATCCACAATGTCTTTTCTAAATGCAAAAATTTTTCTCTCTGTCTTAAATGTAAAAGGAGTCACATCCCTGTGTCTCATGAATCAAATAGAAGGAAAAAAGAATCTGGCTTGACACTTGTGTGGGACAGCTTTTTGCTCTACAAATACACCTGAACAATGAATTCAAACAGCTTTTTATCTTGTTTCAGTCAGAAAGCTGATGTAGACAAAAACCTGCATTTAATAGCATTATGGCTCAGATGTATGCTGACAAAACCCTGAAAATTCAAAAGCAAGAGCATCTTTTAAATTACTTATTTAAATTTGAAAGCTCTGGCTTTTGTGGTTTGCTTTGTTTGTATGCTCCGAGCGTGGCTTTTCTCTTCTGTCCAATTTTAATATATAAATTGTACTTTACAGTCTCCAAAGGTTGTGAAACCTTTCTAGCCTCCCTGGATGGCAGGCGGATGAACGATTCACAATAGCTGAATTCATTCTGAGGATTTTTTAAAATGTTTACAATTTAACTGGCTAACCTCAGTTTTACAACATATGATTTAAACAGTCTTCAGGCCTCTTGGGTATATGTATTTTGATAAACTTAACAATTACATAAAATCATTTACTACTACAGACAATAGCAGCTTCTCTCCTTTGTCTAAATTCTTTCATTTTGTGGATTATAAATCCTGAGACCAACTGTTCCAAAGGCAATATTAAAGTCTTTTAATGCTGATTCAGTTACTAGGCACATGTCCTACACTGATGTGTCTAAATATCATAATGAAATTTTAATTGCAAAGAAAAGACCATTTCTAAAATGAAATAATGTTTTTCATTTCTACGACACCCAGGGGCAATAATTCACTTATAGACTAATGGCCTGTAAAATTCTGCTTGTTGACTGTTAACTGCAAAATTCAAGCAGTGTGTAAGAACATGAAATGCTTCCTGTAGAATACTGGCTTTAGAATCGCAGAATGGCCTGGGATGGAAGGGACCTTAGAGTTAACCTGGTTCCAACACCCTGCCAGGGTTAGGGACATTTCCACTTGACCAGATTGCTCAGGGCCCCATCCAACCTGGCCTTGAACACTTCCAGGTATGAGCCACCCCCAGCTTCTCTGGGCTACCTGTCTTGTTACCTCACCACCTTCATAGTAAAAAATTTCTTCCATATATGTAACCTAAACTCTCCCTCTTTCAGTTTGAGCCCATTATTCCTTGCTTTGTCACTACAGTCCCTGAGGAAGTTCCCTCTGGCTTCCTTGCAGGCTCCCTTCAGATACTGGAACATTACTGTGATATCTCCACCAAACCTTCTCTAACTCTGGAAGCTGAAGTCAGTTTATTTAGTTCTTCATCCTCAGTAGGTCAATATATGTTCCCCATCTTACCTCTTGGTTTTACCCTGACATTAAAAGTAGTAGCAGACACTGCAACTTGCATTCAGCACCTCGCCTCACTGCCTACAGCAACCTGTAGACATCATCCCTGAGATAAAATTTGTGAATGTGTGTGTACTGCTTCAGGACTTGTGTGAACCAAACAAAAGAAGATAATTTTTTTAGTTCTGAAAAATTCACAATCTTGCTTGCAGAGATAGAAGGTGCATGCACATGTAGGGAATGCCTACGAGATTTTAAGCGCATCGTGGTCAGACAACTTGCTGGTATAGGAAAAGATAAATACCCTGTCACCTCAGATTGTGTCCATATGCACTATCATTGTTATGCATGATGTATATACTCATCAGTTGACCTCTCTCTGTCTGTTAGGTTCTTAAAAGTCACAAATGCAGGGAAGTTTCTCCATGGAAGGTGGGAAAAGCACAGCTTATGTTAGGGCAAAATTTTTTCATAAGTTATTCACTCATTAAAGGACAGAATGTCACATGGGGATATGAGAAACGTAATGCTGAGTCAATTTAGAATGAAAGTGCGAATAGACAAATGATGGATTTCCCACACCATCACCACTCTAGTGGGGAATAACAGCTCAGGTGCAAGATCAGGGGTCAGCCGGGATAGAGAATCTGCAGCTCCTAAAGTTCACAGAAGAATCAAAGCCTGGGAAAATAAGAATTCTGCTTTCAACTGGCCAGGGAAATCTGATCCTTACTCGAATACAGCTACAATAGTGGGTTAGAGACTGCATGTTAATAATTTGCCTTTCACATGTATTTGTACAGATGTATTTTCTACACATGAAGTTTCACAAGTTCTTTGAATAAACTTTGAGTGTAAGTACTTACACGAGAAGAATCTATCCTAAACACACGTACATTTTTTCTGATTAAAGAAAAATCCCTGGATATATAGCATAACAATGTCACACAAGTTTTTAAAATATATTTTTAGATTTAGAATTGCAAAGCATGAATCTAAACCATGGTGTCCTATTGGACATTTTGATTCAGTTAATCACCTTCAAATATCAACACTGTAAACTATTACTGCAGAGACAACTCATCTAGTGAGTTCCAAAAGAACAAAAAATTTAAAAAAGAATTCCTCAACCGCCCTCCCTCTAAACCATAAACAAGAAACTTATTACTCAAACACAGAAACTAAACTGAGAAAGCCTAATTTCCCATGCTGAAAGTGCAGGAAATAAGGCTTTCTAATAATTGGGCTATCAAGTTATTGATTAAATCTATAGCCAGGATCTAGCACATGTGAATATATAACTAAAAATACAGGTCTTGTTTTTCTGGGTGGAAAGCTTTTCTAGGGCATGACTAGCGGGTTAAATAAAAAGTAGAGATTCTTTAATTCAAATACTTTGGAACTATCTTTAGTGGGTTTTTATCCATTTTGGAACATATTATGGGGAAAAAAAAAAGCTAATTTAAGAGTTCTCCTTTCTTAGTTACACTACTTGTGCCTGCATAATCCTTTTGACACTTGACCTGTCTACATGCCCATCAAATATCATGAGAGTGACCTGATGTTATGGAAATTTTACATGCCAGCCACCATAACAGGATTACATTCTAGGACCCTGCTCAGTCAGAAAGCCAAGAGATTTTTTTATAAAGTTCACTTTATTAATAGTGCTACAGCTTGAGCCGCGTGCCTCCAAGGAGGGAACCTGAACAAAGAAATCCCTGCGTGGTTGTCCTGTTACAATCCAAGTTTCCTGCCCCTAAAGCAATAGTTTGGACCAATAGTTATATTAAGATCTGGGGTCTTACACCTTGTTAGTTTGATTTGTTTGTCGTTTCATGGGGGAAGATGTATTTTTCTGCGAGACAAAGTGTTTCTCTCTCCTGTTTTGTCCCCTCTAAGGTTGGTTTGAATGGGTTCTGTGGTTATCTTTTCAGCAGCTCCAATACAGTTGTTATAGTTCATGTATCACAATCTGTAGGCTTTGTCTGCTCATGTAAACTACCATTGCTAAGTCTTAATTATATAATGGTCCTCTCCAGAACAGTCCTTTGTTTTTATTAACATTCATGTTATTTATTATATGGAAGCAGAATATTTGTAGCCTCCAAGATGTAAGCACAGTTGAGTACAGCAAGTGTTACAATGTTAAATACAAACAGTATGACAACGATTATTATAAAAATCAATAACCCATAAAGAATTCATTTTGCCCAGGCTCTTAAATCTGATATCCAAGAGGTGAGCCAAGACCATACTTCTTGTAAGCCTGTTGAAGTATTATCCAATAGTATTTCATGCATTAATTTTACTTGCTACCAGAACTTCCAGACATCAGCTGAAATCCTCCCACTCTGATCAACAAACATGCAATTACTGGTATTAATAATTGTACACACTCCCCCTTGTGAGGCTGAGAAAGTGTCTACTGACTTCTATTTTTCATTGAAATTTCAGAGAGTTGTGAAACCTCTTTTTGGAATGTCACAATTGCATCAGCAGTATTATTGCCTAGAGTTTTTATTGCCACTGAAATGTTAACTAAGGCCTTTTCCAATTCACTCACTCCCAGTCAGATAAAAAAACACAAGGACTGGAATGTGGTTGGACTTTCTACCAATGAATTACTACATTTGGTCCTATGAAAAAATGTTTGTACCATGATTCTGATATCACAGCTAAATTTGAGAACAGAAATATTAGGAGTTGAGGCTCCTAAGACACAAATTCCTGACCAATCTCCTGGTAATTTTTTGTGAGCTCTCTTACCACATATCCCAGATCACCCTTTGCCCTCAGGTACAGGTCAAGGTGCATAGAAAAGTCCCCCCAACTATTCCTGTTGTTTATATGCCCGTTGTTTGGTTACAATCATATCAAGGTTGCTCACAGGAGCAGTATTACTATAGGAGCATAAGTTGAGTGGGGCAAGTGTAAGGTTTTACGTGCTGTATATTTGTTCTTTGCTTCTGGGACTGCCACCTCCCACTGTTGTGAGTGCATGTGGTGGTGGTGAAAAGTAATACCTGAACACAACGTAGTCCATGAGGTATTATTTGGTACAGGGGTCCCTAACAGAGGAGTGCTTGAAGCTGAGTAGCTTGGAAGGAAAGCACATATCCAACAGTGAGGTTTATTAGTAATTTGGACTACAGTTTTGGATCGGTTGAAATAAAAAATTTCCCTACTTGTAACAAGGCTGTATAAATTTAGATACTATCTTATGTAAAAAAGCTTGGCAAAGGTTACCAACTCTACATGTAGGATTTCCATAATTTCCTCAGGCACTTGGAAACCTCACACCCAAGTAGGTCTGAAAAAAATAAAACCTATTTCAATTTTTAAAACAGTGACTGTGGTGGATTTTTCCTGCACTTGTTGTTCATCCATTGAATGACCCTTTGACAATCACTTAACATGCAAGTGATGGGTCCAAGCTTCCTGTCCTCTAACTTTTACAGCAAAGTAAGAATTTAATAAGACTGCCTGCAGCCACTCCCACATTGCAATTTAGATTTATGGGAAAACACTTTTAATAAAATTTTATCTCCAGGCTGCAAATCATGTGCCTGTATCTCCAGAGATGTGGGTTGCTACCACTAATCATGATCCCTTTTAATTTTGAAACTTTCCTGTAAGTTTAGGACATAGTGTGTCAAATGCTCATCTGCATTCAAGAAGCTGTTTTGGGCTGGGATATAATTTCCCAGTATAGACAAGCGTCTCCCAGAAAGAACTTCATCAAACAATAGTCCAAGGCACTGTCTTGGGGCATTTCAAATGTCCCGTAAGGTTAAATTTAATGCTTCAGGCCATTTTAACCCTGTATATGTGCAACTTTTAGCCGTTCTCTCCTTAATAGTGAATTTATCCTTTCTACGCATCCAGACGATTGAGGGTGATAAGGGTCTGCAATCTTTTTAATTCCTAACCTTTTATAAAATCAATTGATTGTTCCTGCTGTGAAATGTGATCTTGTTCTGATTCAGATTCTTGTATTCCATACTTAGGAATAATTTCCTTAAGGAGACCTTTTATTACTCTTCTAGCGTCTGCTTTTCTTATTGGGAAAGCCTCCGCCCATACTGATAATTGGTTTCCTATAACCAATAAATATTTATATTCACATGTTGTGGACATAACAGCATTGTTTACATGAAGTCTTCAGAATGGAGAAAAAGGTGGATTTCCATAGGCTTTATATTTCACAATTTCTTACAGGTAGGACAGGCATTAATAATCATTTTAGTGGCTGCGTATACACTCCGTGCCACCCATACTTGCAGCACTTGATTAGCCA
>VZTA01013402.1:52639-195363 GCA_013398855.1 Mohoua ochrocephala | reverse complement strand
CCCGCGCCGCCCCCCGAGGTCCCCGCGGCGGGGCACGGGCAGATGGCGGCGGCCCCGCGGGACCGAACCCGCGTGGGCCGTGTTCACCTGCACGGGAGGAGCAGGGCTCTCACCCCGGCGCGTCCTGAGCAGTGACATCCGAGGGTCGCCCAGCGACCCTACAGGATGCGCTGCGGGGAATGATTGAAAGGCGATTCACAGACATCTTGCTTCCCGTGCCCCCGTGATAGGCATCCACAGGGTGGGGGAAGGTGGTATCTTGTTTATCTTGAAAAACTCACTCTTATTTCTGAGTGTGTTCCTCTCTGAGACCAAAATTCACCTCTGGAACACATATTTTTCCTGACATTCTGTGCCTCATTTGAAATAGGTATATTTGGGTTATTTTAGCCTTCTTGAACTGCAAATGACAAGGCCATAGCAGAGGTATGCTGCTGAAGAACACATTCCCCACCACCTTTCTATTGCCTATTTTGATCCAAAGAAAATAAAGTAGATGAGATACTTGCCATTAAGGGGAAAAAAGAAGAAGCCACGGCTTTTAAAATAACATGATGATAACAGATTTTCATCAAAGATCAAAGAAGAGCGTGCTTAAGGATCAGAGGTGTAAACTGAGACATGAAAGTGGGCCCTCCTTCTTCGTCCTGTTTGCAAGAAGAAAACTCCATTGTACAATTGCATCACTCCAATTCACAGTGTACCTTTATTTAACGTGATTCATAAACGCTTTGAACTCTCTCCGATAGCTTTGTGGAGAAGAACTTTTATTACTGGGAAGTGTTTTATGGAGGGTATTATTTACTTAGGAGTGAAAATCTGTTGCCTAAAGTTGTATGGTATTGTTTCCTTCCAGACTGTCTACTCACTTGCATTTCACTTGAATACAAGCCTGCACATAGACACCCAGTGCTCCTGTTATGAGAATGCCAACACACTTCTAGCTCATTTAATAAGATAAGTAGGTAAGAATCCATTTGCATAGACGTATTTATATTAATTCAGATATTTATCACTTATATGGAAATGCTTAGTTTGGGAAGGCAGAAACACCTCTCCAGTGATTTTAGTAAGAAAATATGATAATAGTTTCTATCCTTTATCCACTTCGGTGACTTTTTAAGTTTAAACTTGTTCTCTAAGAGTAACACAAGTTCAAAAAGCTCTGTTAAAAATAATAATAAAAAAGAAACTTGGAAAACACATTGTTTGCATTTACTTAAAAGGAGAATTGCACCCCTTATTCAGCCCTGCAAGATTTAGTAAACTTTTTTTGGTTTTTAACAGCTTCATGTAAGAAGAGCTTTTGGTTCATTTTAAAAGACGTTTTGGCAAGCCTTTTCTGCAAAGTGAAAAGCCACAAGGCTGAAGAGGAATTACCGGTCTGCTGCATATGTAGCAGCAGATTGCATATGCATGAGCTGCAGCTGCGTGAAGGCCACCCCGGGAAGGGGAGCCCAAGAGGAGAGCCAGCGGAGGGGAGCAGCGGCTGGCGGTGCCTGCAGCCAGCTCTCTGACGGTGCCCATCCTTCCTCCCCACAGCGGGGTCAGCGAGGGAGGGCCCCACTTCTTTGGACCACTGCACTTTTTGAACGTGTTCCTCGCCTCTGCCCCTTACGCTCCCTCCCAGCCATCTGTGTTCTCCTTCCTGCTTGCTCTCACCTTCCCCTGCCTTCTCCTACGAGCTTATCGTCACCACCACCCGGGTAACGTTCAGCTCATCTTTTCCTGCCATCTCTATGAAAGAGCAAACAGCTGCAAGCAGGCAGTTCAGCAGAAGCCCACATACTACCAAGAATGAAGTAATATTTGTGCCCACTTCCACAACACCATGATGTCATCCAGACTTTAGCATCATTGATAAGAGGGAGCCACAAAACCACTGTGCATTGAATTAAATGTGGGTTGTTTTCAAAGATCTGCAAGTGGGATGTTGTGCACTATCAAATTCGATGTATGAATGCCTTTTTGTATTAAGAAAAATGTTGCTTGTACTTAGTCCTCCTGGAAAGGAGGCATAAGGTATTCCCTGTGCACAGAGAAAAAAGGGTTTTTGTGAAATGCAGATCTTAGCATTTCTAACTCGGTTTTTGCGAGGTAATTTCTTAGAGATATAGTCAAGATAATTAAATTAAAGGGGGGAAAAAAGAGAAAAATATCTTGCATACTGTTTAGTTGTGAAAATGGTCCTTTCTTTCTTTTGCAAGCTCTGGGTTATTAACAAGTGCTTATCCACAGGATCCAACTCTGAGCAAAGAAAATTCCTCTGGCAACCTGCAAGCAGTTGGGGTTATCCATGTACTCTAAGATATTCTGGCAGAGGTAGACAAAGAGTGGTCTATCATTTACATCCTTAGAGAGTGTTCAGTACTTTTAATCATAAAATTGCCTTTGTACTCAAAAAATCCATCCCCTTCATTCAGTCCCATAATCTTCAGACATTAACGGATTAATTCCCGTCAAACAATCTTTATTTAATTTTTCTGATTTGATGTTTCTGATGCACAGATCAAAAAAGCTACAGCAGGTTCTGGTGGGAAGAGGCAAACTACATTTAAATCTAAAATGAATGAGAGAAGAAAGTAATTTTTTTTTTCCTTTTGTGCTCTGGACAAATAGAAGTCTGGCTTTCGTCCTGATTTCCTTCCATATAATTGTTCTTAATGATGGTGCTGGTGTGACAACTAGTAAGTAGATTGTTTTTTAATCTTTTCTCAATAGATTGCTCAAATGATACCACTCTGTACTTGCCAGGATCTCTTCTGTAATCTCTGTGACCTACCTTGCTTAGGCTGTTTGTGCAGAATAAGTTTATTAGTTTGATATTAAACATGAATATTTATTTTAAAAATAAATATTTTTTCAAAACCTTGTTTTCTCTAAGCGTTGTACCTTTTTGAATAGAATGTCGGAAGAAGGTCGTGGAATTCTACACTACCCTATGTAATCCTGATCTAGCTGTCACACTCAAGAAGTGTATTTGGAGTTATCTCGATATGCAGGTGTGCTCAAGTGAGGCAGGATGTCTGAATTTGCATTGCTCTATAGAGTTTATATTTAAGTTTAGATTAGTTGCTATGAGAAATAAATTGTGCATATGGAACCTCGGGAAACTGGAATGTTATACACTACAAGAATCAAACGTTGTCTATGTATTATTCCAAAAATTTAATCATGAGCTCCTATGTTTCCACCAGTAACACAAAGTCTGGTGTCTTAAGTAAATCTCAGAAATTAATAAAAAACCCCCCTGAACTGTTCAATTTTGCTTTATAAAATTACTACGTTATTTAAATTGTATAAGAGTATGCTAGTGTGTAGTAATTTTGTGGGTTATAAATGTAGTAGTTGAAAAACGTGACAAATATTGCATTTCTGCTAATTAAAGCATTTCCAAAGAACGATTACCTGCTAAGCCCTTTGTTTGTTTTTTTGGGACTGCCTTTGAAATTGGAGGTGTAAATCTTGTTGATAAGTTAGAAAATATTGCTGTATTCAGGAAAGACTGTGCACATCCAGATAGTCTGTTCTTATTCTCATTTAATTCAATTAAAAAAAAAAAAAATCCTTATTTTAATGTCTGGCTGATGGGCAGTTCAGGATGGGGGTGACTTCCACAAATTAGTAATCTGCTCAGAGCTATTGAAAAGTTACACGATTCGATGCCAAATGAGATGCTTTATAATGGCCTTACAACCCAAGTATCTCCCAGGTAATACAGAAAGTCAGCATTTGCACCAACATTGCTTAGACTTCATCAAACCTGCTTTCACCAGGAGTTTGAGATCTACTCCTTCTTGCACTCCTCCTCATGTTTGTGGAGGCTCTGAGGCAGCAGATAACGGTGCTGGTGGGTGATGCTTCAGCATCCCCACACACGGACCATTCCAGCCCCAGGGATGGAATAACCAGCAGCTGCCCACGTGTGCCCCAGGGCGGGGGGGTTGAGGCACTTACTTTGTTTCAGTGCCGATCTTATGGTTTTCCTCAGGCTCTCACCCCTGTGACATAAAGCACCAGAGAAAGCCTCTGCTGGCGTGGCCTGGGTGTGATGTGGAAACACTGTAGAGGTTTCACAGGGTGTGGAAGTAACCGGGATACAAGGCTGCATCTTTTGTGTCTTGTACCTGGTGTGTTAAGTAAGGCTCTTTCTGGAGGTGTGCGACTGTCAAGGAACAGCGCTGAGGCACCACAGCACGTTGCTAAAACGAGCATGTGCATATGCACAGCCAATGTATTCAAGACTTCTGTGTGTAACCTTGTCAAAGGGGAGAAAAAAATAGCTGGCAGAAAAAAATAGTGAGACCACTGGGGAAAAAAAACCCCAATATTTAGAGTACAGAGCTAAAAATAGACAGAAGTGTATCAAGTTCCTATAGAAATACACACTGGAGACGCTTGCTTTTTAGGATAGGTATACACTGCAGACTGTGGTGTGACGTAAAAATACCTGAGCTAACTGTAAATGAGCCATCTCAGGCACCAGAAACAAGAATAGCTTTTGAGGTTCTCACCCTTGTTGAATGCACGCCATCGGCAGTGATTCCAGGGTGGCTCCAGTTCTGTGACGTATTTACACAGCAGCTGGGAACGGGCTGTGGTGCTGCCCGGCTCTTGTCCTGCTGCTCTCCTGTGCACAATTCTGCTCCCCATTCCATCCTGGGGGGAGGGTTCCACCAAGCAAGCGCCAGCAGGCTTTTGGCTCCTTTGCCTGACGTCACCAGCCCACAGCTTCTTGTGTCTTGAACTTTGTTTCCCTGTTCTCAGCCTCCAGTATAACTTCTGCACTAATTCGTTATTAATCACATAAAGCAAATTTAAACAGCATTCACCCAGACCACAGCTCTCATTCCATCCAGCTTTGCAAAATTTTACCTACGGGTGGTTTATTGATTTCGTCTTCAGAATCGCACAGAGCAAGTAAGCAGAAAAATTGGCCACCTACTGATGAAAATAAAAATCATACATCACTTAAACTTTCTCAAGTAATCTATTTTTGTTTTTCCATTTTCTTATCCTAGAAATATATTACCATCTTTACTGCTATAAATGGAAGAAGTTCTGCTGTTCTTACATAGATATATGCTGATGTATTTTGTAATCTTATATGCTTCATATCTATATTCAGTAACTGAGGTTTCAAAATGCATGCTGCTGTATATCCTGGTGTTAAACAGGCTTGAAGCTGCTTCTCAGAAAAGCTCAACATGTAATGCCAAAATTACTGCAAACTAGGGGAGCAGAAGTGGTGTCTGACTGCTCTTTGGATTGTTCACAGATTTCTAAGCAAATCCAGCTGTGAAAGGATATCTGACACTCAACTATCTCACAGCCATGGTAAGACTTCAACTCAGACTTTTGATTGTATTTACTTTTTTTCCCCCCTGCAATTGTTCTTCTTTTGGAACACAGGGCAACAGCGCTATATTAAGCAGACAGTGACAGGAGCAGTGGAATCTGTTGTTTAATGAGGGCTGTAATATTCATGCTGGCTGCTGTGATATGCCATTACTTAAATGAGAGACTTGTACAGCTGATACTGTCATTTGAAACAAAGACAAATTATAGCACAGGTACATTTTCACCAGTATGGTTGAGCGGTTTTTAAAGGTTTAGTTAATAGAATAGAGGATAGTATCCAGCTGGAGTAAAAAAAAATATTCAGCTGGAATAAAAAAAGGTTCTGCATTCAGAGCACTCCTTACTAATCATTAAGCACTCCCTATTTATCATTCTGGGTTTTGATTCTTTAAATTGTCTTGTGACTGCTAGGTCTGGTTGCACATTTGGCAAGTCTACTCAGGGCTGGTAATCCTTCAAGATACCTCTCAGGCAGCATCCTCCCACGATAAAGCAGGAAAATGTCCTGCTGGTTTGGGCTGTGGTACCCCGCTGTCCTGCCCCCAGGAAGGGTGGCCAGGCATCCACGAGCTCATGGCACTGCCTTTGGAAAGGAGTGGGTGCTGGCTGGGTGTTTCCCAGCCCTGGGTGTGCTCCCTGGGCCGGCTCAGGTTTGCTGCCCTCCCTGAGGAGATGCCAACCCCAGCACCGATGTGTGGAGGGGGACAGCAGCTCTGGAGGGGACAACTTCTGCTTTCTGGGCGGTGACAGAAGCTGTGCATGCCTTGGTGTCTGCAACAGCCCCATGCTGCTCTTCACAGCCACCCTCTTCTGCTCAGCATTTTGACACCCACTCACAAGTAGGCAAGGCAGCATCCGAACACCACACGTGGAATGAGCCTCCTCTTCTCGTGTGGTCCTCCTAGCAAGAAAATAAGGGATAACCATCATCATCATCATCAACACCATCACCTGTTACTCAGGAGCTGTTCGTGACTCTCTCAAGCTGCTGGTGAGTTAAGCTACACTGCAGTTTTGTTCAAAACCGTGGGACGTCTTGCAAGGCCTTTGGCGTCCTGAAGGCAATTTCACTACAGAGTACTATTTCCTCTCTCCAGCTGAAACAAACACATTTAGATGACTTATTCTGTCCACGCTGGTGAGATACACTCTCATTTATTTGATTTGCTCCTTGTCTCTTTAAAAGCAGGAAAACACCAGGGCAAACTTTGCACAAACTGTAGAAAAACAAATGCACTGCATACCAATTTTTTCTTATTATTTCCTCTGTTGTTTACCAAAGGGGAAAAAAACACCCCACCAACAACAGTTACTCTGCATTTATCACAGTGACTAGTAGAAAGCATGTGATTCTTATGGTAAGCAGCAATTTACAGATGGCCAGGTGCAAACAACATATCTAATCTTATCATGAATTTGTTTTATTCGCAGCTGCAACAGTTGGTGTCAGTTAATAGGTTACCAACCATGAAGTATATTTATTTCCTTTTATCCTGCTTTGGGGCCACAGAAGTGATTTGTAAACTGTCCTAGATGTTGAATTTACGTTTAATTTTTGTGTGCGTGACTTTTTTATTATTTAGTTAGTGTTACTCAGGAAGAAAATGACATCTTTCAGAGAACCCATTTTGTTTTCATTTTATCCATTTCCTTTTCTAGGCATTTAGAAACTCTAAAGTAGTGTGCTCTCTGGGTTTCTAATTTACAGTAAAACACAGCATTTTTTCAAGAGTATTTTTTTCTTTTTTTAAGACTAAGCTATCATCGATGAGGACTCATTTTTGCCTGTTTAGTTCCATCAAGTCATGTGATGGATTCACTATCAGCCTTTCCAAATAATCAAAGACAATCTTTATAAGCTGGTCATAAAATAAATAAGTATTAAGTTCTCTGGTCATAGAAGAAATTTAAATTTTAAATACTGGTCATAAAATAAATAAATATTAAATTCTCTTCTTAGCTCCATGGCTCACACTGTGGACACCAGGGTGTATAGATATCTATACAGCAGTGAACCAACCAAATAAACCATATAACCTACAGAGCTTTCCATATTCTGGAACAAAAGTAAAGATGCTGTTTAAAATAAATGCCCTTACTAATGAGTCTTTTCCAGTTTTTGTAATGTGCGACAGTCTTGGTTGTGTTATTTTTGGGGTTTTGCCTTCACTTACATCAAGACCATTTTATGTTAGGTAAAGAGTGATAAAATAAACAATTCCTTGATAGTTATGTATATTTTGCTTACATTTATCTTCAAATCTGCTTCCCAACAAAAGGAGTTTTAATAGTAAAGAGCACAACTATTAACACATTTCCATGTGTGTAAGTCAGGTGTTCTTGAAAGTAATGAAGTTGCAGATGTAAATGAGTTTAAAGAAATAAAAAGAGAAAAGAACTTCAGATTTTGTTCCTGATGATGATTTAAAAATGCACAACTAGCAGTGTCTTATCATTGGCACAGGGCATTATATCTATGCGTAGTAATTGGAAATGGTTAAACGTATGAATTTAATGGACCTGAAGAAATAATTGCAGGGAATAATATTCAGATTAGCCCCCTTCTCTGCACACATGGTTTTGAGGTGGATTGGAATTCCCTTGGACTTTTTATTCTGAATTATATTTTCCCTTTTTAACACATTTTTATTGCTCTGATTCTTAATCCCAGCATTATATTTGCACTGCCGTATAAAACACTAAAAATAATATCTTTGCTAAAAAAGCCTATTAGCAGTTTTTCATAGATTGAGCATCTCAGATGAAGGTTTTAAAGCATTTTGTAATTTGATATAAATAATGATTGAGCTCACGCCAAGATTTTGCACAAACTGACCTTTTCTCGCCAGTGGCCTGTCTTCAAAGGCTCTGGTGTTTATCCTTCTTATTGCTCATCCCATTATTGTAGATGGGAAGTCTTCTCCAGCTAAGGCTAAAGTCTCTCCAGATGTATCTACATCAGTTACTCTGTCAATAGTATTGGAGACAGAATTGCCCAGATCGAATGATACATTGTAAAAATGCATGAATTTACAGTTAAGGAAATAGGGCCATAACAGCAATTTTTAAGCTTCCAGCTTAAGGAGCTTTAGTTGTTGGAAGGTGAAGTTACTGCCTTATCTGATTTACTTGTCAAATCTGTACTTAACTTTCATAGACTGAGTATTTGAATAGTTGACTGCTTATGCTTGGTCACACGTGTTACTTCCAGTCTAAGGCAGAAGGTACTGATTTACAGCAAAACAGACGTGTCTAACTGTTGTGATGTTACGTCCATCACACCGAGTGAGTTCACTCCCTGCCTGCACTGTGGGGTGGGGATGGGGGTGCATGTGGTCTCACATCACCAGGGTGGGGCTTGAACGTGGGGCTTTTGCACTTTTCTCTAAGACCGAGACCTGCTCTTACCAGCAGCAAGGACTATAACATGCTTTCCTTATCTCTGGCCCATCCGTATCTCCTTATCTCCAGTGCCCATTGATGTGATTTCAGTGTTTTACTGCCAAGCAAATCAAAGAAGAAAAACATAGGAGCAGCGCCCTGTTTTGAGGCTGAGGCAGGAGGACCTTTAGGCAAATGCTGTTCTCTGCCCAGGTCAGTCCACGGAGCGGGACGCTCTGTAGAGACACTCAGGGCATCAGAGGTTCCCATCAGCCTTGCACTGAAGGGCAACCAACTGCAAAAGTGCAGGAGCACTACCGCTCCCAGCCAGGCTGCTCCTCACTGGAGATCCACCTCCTCTCTGGAAGCCGGGGCAAGATGTTGGAGTCTCCCAATTCTCACGACATCTGCTTGCTGACCAAGGCACGCATCTCAGCAGCTTTGACACTCGGGTCATGTTTTCATGTTTTTTCTTTTTCTCCCAAAGCAAGGAGAGGGAGAACCTTTTGGCTGTTTGCCAAGGAAATACTGTGGCTCGGGTGCCATCAAAGGTCTCTGGGTATCAGGATTCTACGTACTTCCTTATTATATTACTATTTTTGACTGCAGCCCTCTGTAATCCACTGGAGGAAGTTTTAGTCTTAGGAAGTGCAGGGTTCATGTAATTTTTTTTAGAAACACAGGTGAGTGCACAGCTGAAATGGGTGCCATGTTGGAGAGAGGTGCTGCTCTCTGCCTCACTGTGACGGTTCCAAGTGCAGAACAAACCACCAGGTACTGAAGTGCTCATCGCCCTCTTTGTGTCTGTCTATTCTTTTACTAATTGAATGTGGGCAACTTCCTAATGTGGGACACAACTGCATAAGACTGCCTAATCTGATGTGTTCTCTAGGGAGTGTTTTATTTTGTGTTTACCTTTTGTAGTGCAGAGCATGGTCTGACTCCTAATACCGTGCAGTCAGTCCTCAAAGCCCATACACCATTGCAGAGGCAGCAGCAACCCTGAACTGACCTGGCTCTCCTGTGCCATGAAACTTTTGGCTTTTGCCCTTTCACTGTAGGTACACAGAGTTGTTTCGGCCCTGGGAGTTCATCAGTCCAGAACCTGTATTACTTTACTCTGCCAGGGTTGAGCCTTTCTCCCTGCAGGTAGACTAGGGAAGGAGTGCCCCGCTGCAAAGATGACTTCTCAAGTCAATCTGAGGGCTTTCTGAAAATTTGCCAGTTTAGAACTTGAAATGGTATTGGATTAATTTTGCTTTTTAATGGCTAAACACTCCATTATTTTAATAAAGGCACTTCAGTCACCCAAGCAGTCATTATTCCTGGCAGTCTACAGGTGAGCACATGCAACTCAGAATATGCTACTAAAACCACATTCTGTCAGATTTCAGAGCAAGAAAACACAACTGGCTTTTTTTTTACCTTCACAGAATATTATTTTCTATTACAGACAGTTTTGTTGAAGTAGAGAATTTTAGATTTTAGACGTAATCTTCTGTCTCTTGACTTAGGGGAGAGATTTATGAGAAGGGCTAAGAAATCCTTTTTTCCCTTCCTAGATTTGATAAGATACACCTTGATTCCAAGCCTTAAAAAGACTGTTACCAGTCTCAGATGCTGCCTCTGCAGCAAGTGGGCATAAATTTAAGCATTAGCCTCAGCTAAGGGAAGTGAGTGCTGTTATTTGAAGGATGCAGGAACTTCCCTTTCCATTCACAGCAAACCTGCTGGAGAGCAACAGTTCCCCCTGTACTGTGCGGCACCATTTGTTGCCCACAGCAGCGTGTAGGAGAAAGTGCGGCTCTCAGTGGTCTCTCAACTCTAACAAACCTCACGGGTATCCCACAGCAGGGACCTTCCTGTTTGTGCTCCAGACTCAAGACTTCATTTTGTCAGCCAAAGTCCTCTGCTAGATATAAAGTCAGGCAGGGAAAGACAGGATCATCCATTGGAGCCAGGAAACGACCTTTAGTTTTGACACAAGTCTAAACACATGAGACACAGAAGGGACAGAGGATACCGTTGGCACCTTTGGTGCTCCCAGTAATAATTGAGTTTTCAGAGCGAAATTAGATCAAGGTGATAAAAGGAAATATCTTTGATCCTCATCAGTCCAGGCAGTATAATGTGCACACGGTAGATGGAACAAACACAGTCTTGGCTTTACAAAAGGTGTCTTCTGGCTGAGTAACTCAAAGGCTACATTAGATAAAATAAAAAATTCTCTAGGAAAACAGAAAGAGGGATTTAGAGGCCAGTAAAGTATTTGATACAGTGCTGCACAGGAAATAATTAATTTAACTGGAGAAGATAGGGAAATTTTATTTGTGAGGTTAGTGAGGCATGGGGGCAGGGAGATCAGCTCTGGGGGCTGCTGAAAAGGGAAGGTTTGAGCTGGAGGGAAGCTCTTCGTGAAGTCGACAAGGATTGGTCCTGACATTGTTTTCATTTAGTATTTTCATTAATGATTTGGAAGCACATTAAGGAAATCCGCTCGTAACTCAAAGAGGCACTGCTAATAGAGAGCAGGACTGGGTTAACTTACAAGGAGAACTGGGTTACCATATGAATGGTGCAGGTGAAAAGGGCTACAAAAGTACAAAGTGCAAGTCCAAGCTGGTAGAGTCTACCAGCAAGAATTATTGCTGTGGGATAAGTGTTTAGTGCTTATAAATGATAAAGGCAGATGGAGCATTCTGGATATACAAGTCTGTCACAGCAAGGTTAGTATCTGTCAAGGTGCAGCAGCCACAGAAAGCCATAAATTCAATAATTTCATAAATCATAACGATTCTAAGATCAATCTCATTTACTTCGATGAATGTTTTGCAAAGCATTAATGCTGTTATACATGGCCCTGGTAAGATACCAGTGAGAAACCTGGGACACTAGTCATTCATTTCTCAGAAAAGATGAATTCAGATTAGTATAGATTTAGAGAATAGTCACTCCCCATGGGAGTAGAGATATCTGATGGGTGTATGGAGGCTAAAAAAGATGGGCTTCTTTAATTTGGCAGTCTAGAGGCAGGGAGGAGATTGGACTTTTACTTACTTAAAATAAACAGCAAATAGGTAAACAGCTCCAGGAGAGCTAAACTATGACTGGGGTTATCCAAAGATTGAATGGCTATAAACTAGCTATAATAGAGCAAATTGAGAACTAATTATTAAATACAAAGTTCTGCACAATGAAATTATGTGGTGAGAGCAGGACTTTTTAAAACATAATTTAAAATGTCGGCCCAGCAGTCTGTAGGATATATTAGTAATGCATTTCTTTCATTTTAACCTTAATCTTGGCATTCTGTAAAAACACTTTTTGTATTTACTTAATATATACATTTGTACTATGTAAGAAAATAGATTTTCTCTTGTCAAGTAGCATGACATTCTTTTTGGGATTGCAGCAGCCTTCAATGGTCAAAAAGTGCAAGTACAGGGAAATGCTGTAGCCTCAGACTATATCATGCTTCCTTGGAATGACATGTATGTTGGCCAGCCACATACCCAGGAGTGCAAGAGGATGGAGCACCATCGGTCACTCTGGAGATGGAACAAGCAGAGCCTGGTGGGCAGCTCCTAATTTTCCAAAACACTGAATACTAGACCTTAAACCCCAAACACGTGAGCTTTCATATTTCAAGCATTCATTATTTCGTCACGCTATTTCACAGTGATGCAGTTCTTTGGGCTCTCCCGATTTGCAGTCCGTGCTTCAACAAAGCAGCTTCTCAAGAGAGCTGCTTGTAAAATGTGGTGGTGCTCTTATTGAGGACGTGTTCACTTTGGTCACAACATCAAAATGGACTTAACTACAACTTCTCAGTAAAATACCAGCCTGAGCTAGATGTGTGCCATGGAACATTTCAGCCTAAGCAGTTTTAAGTATTGCAACAATAAAATTAAGTAAGACAGTATCTCACAGTAGGAAAAGAGTTGCTCATTCATAAGTATTGGAATCACTTAATTTTACACTGGTTAAGACTAATTTTGTTATATCTTTCAGAAGCATTTCTATCATATTTTTAAAATGCATTATGACTAATTTCATTGTATGGTAAACATACACAACTTTGTTTATATTGTCATAGATGCACACTATATTTTGAACCTAGAATTTCGGTCTCTAACTCAACACATTTGGTTGTTTAAACTTATTACCAAATAAATAACAACCATACAGCAACTCACCAGCCCAAAACTTGCTCACAGACCATGGAACTAAGAAGCTCAACCTGGAAAACAAATAAAAATGGTTCACCTGAGTGAACTTTCAGGAAAATGGTTAAGAGATCAGAGAAACCTCTTTACAGGAAAGTGTTTTAAGTAATTTTAAGCATATACTTAAATTGAGGCTTCTGCTACTTTTGAAGCCATTTAGTTCAGTTTTTAAACTATGCCAGAAAGGAATGAGGGGATAAATTTGAGGCGAGTGTTAATTGCATCTAATAGTTCAACTAGAAGAACTGGTTGAGCTCCATTTGCAGATTTTTTTTAAAAAAAATCATTAATTACTTTGTAGATTAGCATAACAGCACTTTACAGTTCCAGGTAAGATCAGAGATACACTGCATTTTGTGTTGAGAAGCACGATTCCCTCAGACTGCAGAGCGAAGGAAATACTGCACATCAAATCCTGGCCCTGTTAAGTCAATGGGAAAATATAACCACTGTTATGCTTTTTAAGTTTCAAAACAGAATGGCACATTTTTATTTCCCCTGAAAGAGATTTAAATTCTGTTTTCTTTTTGATCAAGCTATATTTGATTTGCGGATAGAAGGAGGAATGACTAATTTTCAGGGGCTATATAAAACTACAGACACATTAAATAGGGCAAAACTGAAAATGTAAAGTGAAGAAGTCTGTAAACTGTGAGTGACTGTGAAGCACTCTCACATGGCTGGTGAATGAGCTGTGGATGTAAGTGCATGTCTGCTAAGTGATGCGTGCTTGCCGTGTGCTTAATATAATTGCTTTAGAGTTCCTCTGAGTGGGCGAGAGTCCATCAGGCACAGTATTCTGCTTCTGGAAAGCGGAATGTTGATGAAAAACAAAGCATGAGAAAGTATGTAAGTCTAGGGTGGCATTTCCACAGATACACGCCTCTAGACCCAGCAATTTGCTTGTCATACATGCATAGCGGTGAGTTTGCCTGCCTGCATTTGGAATGAAATGTGGTGAGGTAAGTGTGGTTTACCCCTGCCTAAAAAGGTGGAAAGTTCCTGGGTGAAGGATGAAACAGAGGTCATTGGCTGTAGAGTCTTTATCTGCACGGGAGCCTCCAGTGTTCCAGGTGCTCAAGTCTGAACCTGTTTGCAGGTGTGCCCATGTGTCTTCCAGATGAACTGTGCATGAGATGGGCCTGTCAAAAATCCATGTACATGTATGGAAGATGGTCTTCTAGATGTTGCCTTTGGGTGCACTTGCACAAGAGAAGTGCTTATTCCTTTATACAGGAGCTTATGTACACCATCTTCTCTTAATTTTAAAACTAAATCATGGTGGTTGCCTTCAGCAGCATCGAAACCAGTTTTAATAATCTTATTAATTCTGAGTAATAATACTTTATTCTACAAGCAACTTCACAGCTTCGGAAGAGTGAGCTATGCTGTGTGTAGTGTAAGAGCCATACACAAGTGCAAGTGTTCTTACAGTTCAGCAGTAGAACAAGTAACAAATCTGCATGTAAAATGGTTCCCATTAAGCCAGTGAGCAGACCGATGATTTGGTTAATTCTAACTAAGTGGCTGCGTTGCCACAGCTCCACAGATCCCAGCAGAGCAAACACGAAACCTGCATTACACTGTGATTTATTGCCCTACTTACTCTAGAATGTCAGAAAGAATATTTGCAGAGAAAGCTTGCTAAGGCTCATTAAAAATATGTATTTTATTTTTAGGAAAGCTAAGCTGACATCCAGGGTATGGGGGGCCCTGTGTCTAGAGAGGAGGACTGTGCAGGAAATTTTAACAGGTTTGTCTGCAGCCAAGCCAGGCTCTCAGGACACTTTTTCTTGACCCTTGGGTCTTTTCCTTGGAGGAGATGTGGATTAGCTCCTTGCTTCTTCACGGCTAGGTGCTTCTTTTAATGCTCTGAAAGGCAGGTTATTTAGACCCTGAACTTTGCACTGCACACATGTAGGAGAACTTCAAGCTGGGACTTGCCAAATCAACGCACCTGGATGGGTGGGACAAAAGGCTGAGCTCTCGCCCCTCTGGTAGAGGGGGTCAGACCAAATCACAGTTGCGCCTCAGAACCAGAGAGTGAAATGGCAAGTGGCCATCAGAGTTGTGCTGTGAGAAAGGGAAAAGTAAGAAATATGCAAGTTAAAATGAGCAGATATGCAATATCCTTTAAAGTGCTTATTTAATAACTGAATGGGAACAGGAAAAAAAAAAAGTACCTGTGTTAATTAATTACTTAATTACATCACACCAATCCACATAGTATTATCTAAATATTCCTACACAAACAGGTTTTTTGATTTTACACAAAACCCCAGGTGCTGGTATCCTTTTGAGCATTGGATACAATATTGAGCAGTGTTGTATCACACAGGGCCTGATTGAGGACACACAGCAGATGAGGTCTGGCAAGGGAGTAGAGGTCAGAATGGCAGGTCCCCAGTGTCCGTTTCACTGAAATAGTCCAAGTTTACGACTGACCATAAGATGGGAACAGAGTCTCTGTCTATGGCTCTGCTACCACTTCAGCTTGGATCAAGAGGGTTCTTTTGAAGCACATCTTCCAGCTGTAAAGTACCAAGTAAGCCCCAGAAGTTTATAGAGGGCCAGTACCAGGTGCTCGGCATCAAATGTTGTGGTCTGTCACTCAGCTGCTAATGGGCTGTACCCCTTGCTGTTGCCTGGGTCCCCAGCCCTTGCCCATCACAGCCTGTCTGTCAGAGACTGCCCTCCATAAACCTAGTAAGATCCATCCTGAGGGATAACAAATTTTCGTGGATTTTTAGCCCAAATTCTCCATACCGTAAGCCTTCTCCAGACTCCTGCTGCTCCACGGATTAGGAACACTCCATCACCATTTCAGGAGGCCGCTTCCTTAATTTTGAAGCCTAGTGCAGAACATGTAGAAAATTAAGTCAATACCTCTGTTTCTTCCCATTTTTAAATGAGTGAAAATAGAAGTCTGGAATGACTCTAAAGAAAACCACTAGTAACTGCCATGAGTCCGTGACCACCCAGTAGTGGAAAGGGGGGAGGGTGAGTGTGGGGAGGCTGTTTTAAATCTGGAACTGATTGCATTCATTTTAGCACTTCCTTGCATGTTTGTTTCTATTTGTAATTTTTAATTTCAATTTTTATTTTTAGCTGTGTGTATTTTAATAATTTAACTCAACATATTGATTTATTTTCCAATTTTGCAAGTAATAGTGGTCATTAAAACTGCATCTATTAAGAGCATGAGAACTTTAAATAAAATCATTACCTACCAAACACAAAAAATACACAACTATGTAAGCACTGACAGCTTGGGGTTCTGGATATAGGTGTGAATTTTTTTTATTGGAGGATTGGGTTCCTGAAAGTTTGTGGAGAATTTCAAGTTTCTGGGTGGGCTGTAGCAGATTAATGGCTTTATCTGCAGACTGCTGCATTTGGCCAATACATTCAGTGCACTCACTCAGTTCTGTCCTTTTATAGAGGTTCCCCTACTTAATGCCATATTTTTTCACTTTTTATGTCTCTCCAGGATTGTTTCCTCATTCATCCCTGGCACTACTGCAGTCTTTCTCAGCAAACAGAACTACCAAGTGAAGCACAAACAAAAGCTGAAAAAACAGAGGCCCCAAATGGATAATCTCATAGATTATTCCATGATTAATTATCCCAGATTTATCAAATGCCACATCCAAATAAGGTCAAACATGTAATTGTAATCTTCCTCAAGACACGCAACCACCCCTTTGCACAAGCCTTGGTTTCTATCATGGAAAGTTTAAACCGACTTCCAATAGAAATGATAGAAAAAAGAAGTAATGTTGATACATTCTGAGCTATATGCTCAACATGTCAAGGAGATCATTAGTGACTGACACCAATGATGTGTCACAGACAACAAGATGTCTCTCTTGCGCCTGTCCTTTACTGACATTCCTGTCACATCCTATTCACCAACCTTGTGCAGTGATCCTCTCGCACTTTGGATCAAAAAATTTCCATGTTATTGTTAGTGGGTTTTGCATGCAACCATTTTGTACTATTTTCCACACAGTCTTGTTTGTATTTTAATCACTTGAATGAGAAAAGGTTATTCATAGCAGAAATTAGCATTGAGATATATATATCTATCTATCTCTCAATATATACCTGTACCTGTACCTGGTTGAATATCATCTTTTTAACAGGTTATAAGCCACAAGTCTCAGAGAGACTCACAAATTCACTTAATTTCCCTGATTTCACATATAAGTCTCCACATTAGCTATAAATGTGTAAACCCACGTGGAGGTAGTTCCTATTTACTACATAGCTGAGGAGGCACACGGCTCTTTTTTTCTTTCACCATATGGCTGAAGTACTCACACAGAAGCAATTTGTTCTGATTCAGCTGTTTCAGCAGGAAGGATTTGCAGAAGCAGGATTGGGAAATACACAGGATTCTCTTTCACTTCCGTGACAGGAGTTATATTTTTAATTAGCCCCCGTTAGTCTTCCGAGGGCAGCTTGTAAAAGTTTAATTCCGTGTCTCAAGTTTGAGTCCCATTTGATAAGGCCATTTTAAAAGTGTATTTAGGGACTAGTTCTGAAAGCCTTTTCTGGTTTTTACAAAAGTCAGTTCCTTGGCAAATTCTGTGGAAGAAAAGGAAGAGTTTTGGAGTTTCTATTCTCCCTGTAGACTCGACTTACATGAAGGTAATTGAAGATATAGAGAAGAGGGGGTAGTGGTCAAAATGGTACTTCCCTGAAATCTGAGGAGAACCAGCTGTTGGGAAGATCTTATACAGTATGTGCATATCATTTTAAATACCTGAAGGCCCCAGGTTTGTACACTGGGAAGTAATGACAAAAAATGGGTCAATGAACAATGGACATGAAAAACCTGTAGGTTAATGTATTCCCTGTTACTTGCTTACACAATAGTATCATTAAAATCAAAACCATCAGATTTACTTAAATCCGACAAGGAGAAAGAAAAAACCTGGAAAGGGCCATTTGAAATAAATATTATTTGATGAAAAAATAATTATATGCATTGACTAAAAACTATAAGCAATATAAGGAACCTAGAAAAAGTGTAGAACATAAACCAGCCTTATTAATTTGCAGTGATGCCCTGAGAATTTAAAATAATATCTGCTGAATGGATATAGTGTTGCGCATGTTTACGAAGGGAGAACACAGCATCCAAAAGACTTGCAAACATTTTGAGTTTGTAATTTATGTAGGATCATATGGGGGGATATATTTGGTGATGCCTTAAAAATTCATCTCTAACACAGCATTCTGTCAGAAGTGCTATGGTTGAGAGCCTGTGAGAGAGCGTCCCTTAAACGTCATTGGCCCCTCAGCTTTCAGTTTAATATTTAAGCTGTTTCTAATTGTGTTCAGTTGAAACTTGGCATCCAGTTTATGGGCTTGGACGCAATTTTCATTTCAGTGAAAAAGAAAAAGGGGAGAAAAGAGGCAAAACTTAAATCTGTTCTGTTCCTGGAGTGCTAAAGTGGTAAATGAGGTAAAAGTTTCAACCTCTTTTCCCAAATTTGTCCAAGTGTGATTTCTTATCCAAAACATAGTGCAATATCATTCAGTGTAACACAGTACAAACACATGGATACATAGCCAAGAACTAATCAAAACACTCAACTTTGAACCTTCTGCAACAGTCTTCAAGAAAACCAAATTAGGATCTTTTTTCATGGGGGGAAATGTGTGCGTTAATGACTAGAAAAGGAGCTCTGCCCACATTTCAGGAAATTGCATTAGCTTTCATCGACACCAAAAAACGAAAGTGAAAAGTCAGTCTCAGAAACAAACCCTGATGTGGGCTTTAAAAGAGCTTCTGAACTGTTCTCAGTGGATATGTCCCATCCTGCATTTCACACATCACTGACCCCGCCAGGCACCTCTGGCTTTCCTCACCCTTTCCTCAGCAAAGGCTGCAAGACACATTTTAGCCTATAGGGCTTTGGGGCAATAAAATGCCTCTACCCAGCCCCAAAGCGACAACAGGATTACAGGGAAAAAAACATGGAGGAAAATTCAGATTTATGATTGTTACAGCTGTAGCCGGCCCCACAGAGCTGGTGACTGGAGGAGAGAAGTGCTCCCTCCTTCCCTCTCCAAAGGCTGCAATGGTCGGCGGAAACACAAATTCTGCCACCTACAGACCATCCTTCTCTTAGGAAGAGCTGCGGCTCGAAAGGCCCCCGTTGAAGGAACAGCCATCCAGCTTATCTTGAAGCCAAAAAGTGGGGCTATGCAGAGCTCAGAAGAAAAAGAGCCTTCATTAGCTCGGTCAAGACAACACCAGGCACTCAGCAAATCCTGTAGGGCAGGAAAACTGGCACCCTTGGCTTCCAGGAGTTTGCTTAGACTTCATGCTTCTTCCCTAGGCTTCTATAGGAGATCCCAGAAGAGCAAATAAAAAGATAGTCTTGAACATCAAGTGTATAGGGCTGAGGAGGCACAGCCTGTAATTGAGGAGTGTGGTCTGGGGGTTGTAAAGGGAGGGGGGCAGAGCACAGGCATTTCCCCACTAGACGTCTGTGCTGATTTTGCTGATTGCAGGAATAGTGGCCTTCAGGGCATTTAATAAAAAATGATTAAGGAAGAGACAGGACTGTGGCTATATTACTCATCCATTAACCGTCTGCACATGAGATCAGACATCCCTCCCCCTGAAGCAATCCAGCAATGGGCTACAGTCTTTGTATGGGTGCTCTGCTCTTTGTGTTGTCCAAGAGAATTGTACTTTAAAGATACAGCATGACTTTTACCATTTTTATGGCTTTATTACAGTTTGTTTGGGTTTTGGTGCGAACTGCTGTGTTCTAACAGAACTCTGTATCATGACCATTTTAATGCTTATGTAATTTAGCATGAGTATGGAAATCACAGGAAATACCAGCTTGGTGTATAATGCCTGCTCCTTACTTGGCTGTTGCTAAACTCCAGGATAAGACTTTCTGAGTACTTTACAATGAACTTATAAAGTGTCTCACTGAAATGCACAGTCTACAGCAGTAGCTGTGAGAGCCAATTTAGCTCTGGCCTGAGCATGTACAACACATCCACTGAGATGAGTGGAGGCCGATCTGTCCTTGGCCAAGGATAACGCAATGTAATAGAAATTCTTTCAGTAAGTGACTGGCAAGTTCATTTATGGCAAAGTCTGACAAACCTGCTCTAGCTTTAGGTATAATTTAAGAAGGCAGACACACGCTGGAGGTTTTCAAGAGCTTGCCTGACGCTCCCCATGGGAACTTTCAAAGCCCCAGGTGGCGGTGGGGCACTTGACTCCCGTTGACTCAGAACTCTAATAAGTTCCCATATTTGCCAACTGTGAATTTAAAGTTCTCCCCTCTGATTTCCCAGAGGCAAGAACAACCAACTGCTCCCAATGAATTTAGTTGGGAGCTACAGAGAACCATGAAAATCAGTCTAGGTAGTCGGATACCTCAATAAGAACTCAGAAACACGCTTGCCAATTAGGATTTGCCTTTCAGGGGTGCTCACCTGATAACTTTCTCTCTCCTGGAGAGCATCGATAGTCACAGAGAGGAGGAAGTTAATATAAACCCCCAATATCTTGTGGAAATGTGGTTTAAAAGCAATATTTTAAAAACAGTCTACCTAAACACTGTCATTAATGATAATTGTTGTCATCGGCTGTACATGATCATATTGACTGTTTCATGACAGAAGAAAAACTGCTCAACAGATGACAAGTTGTGTTTGGCAAAGGAGGAAAGGAGAGAGGGAAAAGAGACCCTTAAAGACTGACACGCTCCCGACGATAATGCCATACATCACCACGAAATCACTTGCAGGTGTACACAAGTCTTGCCACTCCTTCCAGCCCAGTTTTTGTATGCAAGGTCATCCTCCTGGTGCTACCTTAGAAACTGGCCTTATTCTATAGAGGACATTGAATGATAACACTGCGAGTCAGCTGACTGCTGTGTCACAGAGCTGCTGCTTTCTACATTATCGCAACTGCCAGAGCTCTTACTGCTGCAGTTTTCTAGTCGCAGTGCGGCAAAGCAGACGCATAGAACCAGGCACAAAGCAGCATAGATTTTTTTTATTCTTATCTTTTTCATACGAGGGGAATATTCCTGGTGTTAGCGTAGGAACAGACACAGCTTGGATGTGTTGGCTTCAGCCTGGCAGCATTTTCAGCTGAGCAGGGACTGCTCGGAGCTCTGTACCCAAATTGCCTCTGAGGAAGAACGCCTGATTTCCCACTTTGCGTACTAAGAGGGTTTTTTTCTTTATGCTACGGTGATGTACCTGCAGCAATCGGACAAAGGAGATGGCACTTGTCACTGTCTGTCCGACTGGGGCCTTTTGCAGGTACTCCACGGCCGAAGCTGTGCCAGCATCCCAGGGTCAGATAGATTGGTAATACAGATTGCCGCAATTTCTTACATCAGTTAGAGCAAAGCTCAAACAAGAAACCAGACTCTCTGACCTAAATCAGTCCCAGTCCTTCTGGATACAGGGCAGCAGTCGACTAGCAATGACACAACCAGCCATCAAGTGGAGAGTCTCTGGGATTGCAATCTGTATCAGTTGGAGTCTGAGAGAACGAAACCCTTTCAGGTATCCAGTTGCTTCTCCTCCTAATACTACAAATACTGCAACTACAACTACTACTACTACTACTGCTGCTTCTGTTTTTCTTGCCTGTAAGAAGCTGTTAACTGTGGTTGGTCTCTGACTGTACATTTGCGTGGATTAGTCTGCCTATAACGCAGTCCTTATCTGCTCCTGCTGGAAATCGGGGCACGAAGTCAGCCTGCTTTAACAGTTGTTTCTTTCTGCGTGATGCTATGCAACTAGAATGGGTTACACTGACAACAAAGGAACAAGCACAAAGCACCACTTTCTTTGCTGGACTGTTACAGGAACATAGCTCTTCTTCGATATGACACCCTGGTCTCTTCTCTTTGCTGGCTTTTTATTTTTTTTTTAAATTTAATTCATCTAATCGAAGAGCCTAACAGACACCATCGTGAATGTGGCTTTTAATGATTTGGAAAAGACAGCCTGTGGAGACTGCGATTCGAGACAGCAACACATTTAGGTTATTGCCAATTTTAAATACTTGGTTTGTGAAGCACAGCCCTAAGGGACGAGCTCAGTAACTGAGAAAGAGATTGTAGATAAAGAAATAAAAATGACAAGCGTAATGGAGGCTCTGCAAAAGAGACTGTCAGAGAATCAGTTCATGGATGGCAATTTCACCAGTCTGAATCTGAATAATTCATAGATTGAAATTACCCTGCTTTCACCTTTCCATTTAAACCGGCATGATCTGAATCTCTAATAAATTTTCAAGATAAAGTAAAATGCCAATTTGAATCTGAAGAGCTTTTAAAACCAGATGCTACACCCTGAATCTTTCGATACCTTTCACAATTATCCTGTGAGAACCGCACTTCATCACGAAGCACCATTACCAGTGAAAATTACTGTGATTACAATAGCAACAATAGAATACCATCAAATGATCTCTAATCTACCTAATTTACCAAGGCTGACTGTGTGCCCATTGTGTTTCACTACGTCTGGCATTGGATCAATATCACAGTGGAACAAAAATGCCTTAGTGTGCGCTTCCTTTTGGTACCTTTAACTTTGACAGCACAGGAAAAAAAATCTACCTACTGTTAAATGTTTTTACAGCCAATCTACATGCCTGCTGTAGGATCTGATTGATTCTCGATGATTTTCTTTAGTTCTTGGGTATCAGATGTCTTTGTGTTACTAATTAGTTTATAATGTATACTCATGCACAAAGACTGCAGCAAGCGAGTGCCAGCACAGGGACCCTGCACTGCTGCTGCAGTTGCAGCGCTCTCACTGGGGAAGCCAAAACGAGTTCGGTGCCTTACGTGAATAATTACTCCGGTCTGAGTTAGAAGTGCTTTGTAGCATCACCGGTCTTGGCTGTATTACGTGAAAAATGTATGCAAAAGCCATGGTCAAGAAAAACGATCGCGTGCAATCCTAACAAGATTTTCCCCCCTGTTCAGCAATTAGCATGTGTTTGTGAGAGACGGGCTGCGACTCCTCTGTGTGTGTGCGTGTGTCTGTCTGTGTGTGTAGGTACGCATGCACATACATAGATGTAAAGCTCCTGTGCTCTGTGAATGAATATGTGCTGATCTCTGAAAGTAACAACTTTCTCTGACAAGCCAGGCGCTGTGTTTTGCCGCAATCTGCTCAGTTGTAACAAATCCCTCTTTTGGAGGTGTAAATTTCCTATAGGATGGTGCGTGACTTCTGGAACAGTAAGTACCCTTTATGCAATATGTTGGTGCCTATAGCTATGCTGCAGAATAGTATTTTAAGTGTAGTTTGAGTCCTTGTAGCATAACTAGAATGTGAAGAAGTGAGAAACATGTACAGAAGGCTAGAAACAGGCATTCTTCATGGAGGCGACCGTATCTGCTGTTTGTATGTGTGTGAGTTATGTACTTCAGGCTTGTTATTCATTTTATAATCAGATTTACTCTGCCTTCAGGGAATATATTCTAAGGGAGGAAGGTAAGCAGTATTTCTTCTTATTTCTGTGACTGTGTTGTATTTCTGTTGGGGGAAATGCATGTTTACAGCACATAGTTATATAATACAGCATGATCTCATGACATCTAATTAAATGTTTCAATATTTGTTCACATTAAAACTGGGCAAGAAAGCATATTTAAAATATGGATTTTTATTGAAAATGCACTTCTAGAAATGCTATGCAAAAAACAATTTACAGACTGGGTTTGCATTCATCTTTTGCTCTTTACTGTTGTTAAATCAGTGCCTATTCTACCGAAATATTAATGGTCTTGAAACCTTTGGATTTATGTATTTTGTTTTATCAAAGCACAATTTACTGTACTCCTGAATTTTCTGTATATTAGTGGAGACCGTTCTCTAGAGGTAGAAGAGGCAAAAGGTTTTACAGCTTGAGCTGTGATAACAAAGGAACTTGAAAGGGCACAAAATATGACTACACAAAAGTCTCGAATTTTAAATAATTCAGTAATGTGATTTAGCAAGCTGCTGTTCTTAGACAACACAAGTTGTCAAGTTACTACACTATCTGGAAATAATTAGTCCCTTCAGTGCTATATTTATATTCTTCATTTTCACGTGGTATTTGAAACTTAGCAAAGAAAAATCTGAGAGTGAATACCGAAACTTTGGTAAAAGTGTAAAACCTACATTATGTTACTGTGGTAATAAAATCAAGAGTTTTAGACTGAACTTTGCTGAAGAGAACTAGGCATTGTGGTTTGACTATTTTATGAAGAGCCTTTTATGTTTTCATGTACAGAAATATAACACATACTGCTTTAACTACTATACTGCAAGGACAATCCAAACAGGAATGTGAATGTTTTGCAAAATACCACACAAGTACCTGACAGCATTTACAGTATTATTATTATTGCCACAGTATTCCAGCATCATATGCTGCATTGAAATCATGGTCTGTTAACTCGTTGGATTTCATGGAGTTTTTTCCAATCCTAATTTTTTTATCAGTCCTATCGGCTGCGACAGCCTGTGGAAAGCAGCTGGCCATAGGGTGCAAGGTGTCCTCACTAACAAGTGCAGAGCAGAGCTAAAGGAGAGTTTATTGGTGGGCTTCATGTAAGGGCCCAATCCAAATCCTTCTGTGGAACCACATTGGAGTCCTCTAACTTTGTGTTTCTGTTGTTGAAAAAAATAGTTTAAACTTGCCACTGGCTTTCTCCCACTGCTCCATACTGGCCTCACGTTCCCAAACATGCAGTGCTGGTAAGGCCTAGTGCTGTTTGCCAGTGTGAGCCCCTGCAGTAGTTGCCAGAGGCTGTTAGGACAGCACACTCAGATGGCAAGAGTATCTGGGAGACTCTGCTAAAAGTACTGTGGAAAAGTTTGGAAACCTTGGGAAGTGAACTCTGCCTTTTGGGGTGCTGTGTGTTTCAAAGGCAGCAGGATTGCAGTCTGTCAGCAGGATACACTGCACATGCAAATGGGAAAAAAGCCTTTCAACCTTTTCAGACACAGGATTGTGAAGAGAGTATTAGCAATATTACCTCATAGAAAGTATTAAAATGTAGTCAAGTCACATCATCCATGTATTTTCTGATATGGCTACAGCCAATCAGGTAGCTGCAGCTGAAGTGTTTAGGATGTATAATTGTATATGTCAAAATAAATGGTAGACTGCAACATGAAACTCCTAACATAAGGCCACTAATTTCAGCAGTAGGGATTCAACAGTTAATATACATCATATCAAAAAGATGTATTAGGCTGGTTTTATGCCTGTTTTTTACTGTTTTCACTGTTTTGCACTTGTATATAAATCAATCTGCGATGGCAAAGGAAGGACAAAACCCTTATTTACATGAGCTCCCAACTAAACACAGATATCCACTCCAGTAAAATTACCCCCATGCATTTGGTGGACCCTTATCTGTGTCTAGGCAGCAACCATGATGCAGCCACATACATGAAAAACATACTGGAGCCCATTCTATTACCACAGAATTTGATAATAAGCCTCTCTGTGCCATCAACATAAAAGATAGATCCATTAATTTCCTTCCATTACATCCTTCTTGTGAAAGTTGCTGCTATTTTGTTGGGTTTTTTCTCCTTGATTACAAGAGTCGTGTATAGTTGACACAACGTTGAACAGAAGATCCTTTCACCAGGACACAAGACCTGAACTAAACACACACTGAAATCAACATCTCAGGATAGGTTTATTTGACAGCTGAAAGGACCTTCTTGTCTGTAGCTTTGTTGATTATATTTGTGCTCACTTGCTTGTCAATTCTGCATGATCATCTGCTATAAAACACGCAAGTTCTGATCTGTAATGGTTGTATCTATTTGGACAAGAGCCCTGAGGATAGGAGGGTCTGTTGTGGGTTTCATTGTTTGGTTTTTTTTTCGCTGTACTGTTGCTTTGAATTAATTGCAACTGCCTACGGAAATATGATCCCTCAAGAATGTAGAGAAATGCATTATTAATGATTATGTACGAAGAATTACTAGATTCTCCTGCACCCTGGCTGCTATGAATTTCACACCATTATTCCCAAAGAAAAACATTAGGAAGAAAGCAAGACCAATGTAACTTGAAAGGAAAACAGCAGCATTTCCAAACCAATCATTTTTGACACAGGAAATTCCGAGTTAAACAGAAGAAAATCCAAATGGTTCATTGACACAATTAAAATACCTGAGCAGCTCACTTCCTCTTTGATGCCATGGGATAACTCCAGGATGTGATAGAGGTAAATAATTTTGCCATGTCAGTTTATATTATATGAACAGGATCAAAAGCCTTTGGTTTTAAAAGTATGTGCACTGCATTTCACAGTATCAGTTCAGTTTCTTTATGGACTGTAAATGCTCTGTGCTTTTAGCTGTGTAACATAACCAGAAGTTCTGAAAATCGAATGATTTCTGACTGACCCAAACAGGGAAATGAAATCCTAAATGGGAATTGCAGAAGAGGCAATGGGTTTCCCAGGCCTCATGCCAACAGAGATTCTAGCTTTGGATTTTCCATGTCAGGACTTGTTCTAAAAATCCCCATAGCTAAAAATGAGCAGGAATTCAAAATAGGGCCAAAGTTGTGCCCAAAAACATGAGGGTTTTTTTTTCCTTTTCTAATTACATTTGATATTATTTCTGCCACAGGTCTTGTCTCAAAGTTTACCAAGAAATTGTATCCAAAAGAATATTTGCAATGGTACACCTCATTTGTAGCTGGTCGTGCATAGTGAAGCACACACAATAAATTAGCAGTTGTGGTAAATGCTAAACCGGGAAACGTCATTGAAATGGAAAAAAACCATAAATTGATAGATTGTGGTATTGGCATTGTACTGTTCACTTATACCAAAAATTTCATAGAGATAGTGCAGAAATGAATGTACAGCTAAATTATATGCAGTTACACTCAGTGACAAGCTCAATAGAAAAGCCTTTTGTTGTACTCACCTGCTTCTGTTTCTTCTGCCTGTGTTCATTCAAAACCCATCTCCAGTGGCACAGCAGTCACAGCAACTGGCTACCCCTCTGACCTGCAGGTAAGAAGTTTCACTGAGAGGGCAAATGGATGAGATCCCACATCCTGTGCTCCTAAATGCCCTGGTTAGTGGGGCCAGGGGAGAGGCCGGCGTGCAGAGGGGCATTGATGCGACAAACTTCTGACTTCCATACAAAGCAAAAGTGGTAAAATGCCATTATTAAGTAATTAAAGAGGAGTAGGAACATCTTTAATTTCCACATTTTCAGAGGCAGCTCTTCTGCAAACTTGTCAAATTTATGTCTAGCACAAGTATCATGTGGTGAAACTCCGAGTCACGCAGAAAATTTAAACTGTCAAACTGAGGTTGTGGAAAAAGGGTCCCTGACCCAAGAGACTTCACACCAATCTTCACTCTTACACATATACACAGTGCTAGCACTACTGCTCAGATACAGCTTTAAGGCCTTTTAATTTGCATGTAAACGTGGCTGCCTTTGCCATTGCACCCATAATGTCTGTAAAGTGACCGTGTATTTCAGATTTGGCTTAAGCAGCTCCATCCCATTTAAATGGGATTTTTTGGTAATGGCATTTTTGCTTTTCCTTTGAGTGACATAGCATGCCCTGTGTTCTGCATACAAGTAAGCATGAATTGTTGCAACTCCTGTTCTCAAAAGGTATGGTTTTCCTCAAAGCTTGTCTGTACTAAACTTACCACCTCTTCATGAGGGGCAGCCTGTCTTTGCAAGCTGATGGGCTTGACATGGTTATGAATTGCTTGCAGTTTGTGTTTTTTGTATCCTGTCTTTGTTTCATTATATTTAGGAGTTGGAGTGCACCCTTTCCCCTGCCACAGAACTTGATGCTAGGTAATTATTTTAAAAAAACATTGTAAGGACATATGCTTCATCTTCTGCATGCCCCACAGTGTGTGTGACTTGCTGAGCTCTCAGAGCGGTATCTGGAGTCCATGGGAGTATGTGCAGGATGGATTTCATTGGGGAAAAAAACAAAAAAAAGGAATTTTCTGCTGCTTTTGATGGTCTGCCTCAATTTAGACAGCACTTTTAACCATAATCTCAGAGTCTTTTTTTTTTTTTTTGTAAATAAGTACCTCCATAAACACAATTCTTTCACCTTACAGGGCACTTCATGAAAATAATTTCTTTAACAAATGTGAGTCACATAATGAATCAGTAACAGTTGGGGGAAATCCTGATGGAAAGTAGTGCTCTCATCATTAGTGCTGTGTGTGGTAAATTAGGAGCAGGCTCTTCAGGAAATGAGGACAAAAAGGCGGAATTGCTGCTCGTTGAGAGTTTGTCTTGAGCACAGAGTTCATGCTCTTTAAGAACAATAAGAACATCCTAAGTCTTTGTTTGGTATATACGTATATATACATACATAACTTGGGGGAATTTTGATCACTAGCTAATACACAAAAGTTATAAAATTGGCTGCTCCAAAGAATTTTAAGTTTCAGTGGTGCTTTGGGAATGTTAGGGGCAAAAATAAAATACAGTTGTCAAGGGGTATCATAAATGTGTGAAAAAGACTGAATACCTAACCATAATATTTTTTTATTTATAAAACATTAAAATGCTGTCTTAATGTAGTACTGAAAAATTCCCAACCTCCCTTCTGTTTCACATTTGGAGAGGTCCTTTCATCTTCCACTAGAGCAGTAGCCTAGGGACTCTTGGCAGGTACGTATTTCTACCCAGATAGTTTATATTATTTGTAGATAAGTAGTCCACTTTCTTCCACAATTCCTGTGCATTCCTAACAACACAGTGGAAAATATTTGCATTACTATATATTTAATCACAATACCTGTCAAGAAAAAACAATTTTATTGTGCAAGGCACTGTGTGAAGGGAAAACAAAAGGTCCACACTTTGGGGTCGATTTTTATCTGAAGGAAGAATAATCACTAAATATTTGAGAAAACAATGTGCCATTTTCAGATAGAGAAGATAATTTTTAGAAAACATATAACAAATAAAGCTATAAACTATAGCTGATAGATTCATATTATAAGGGTAACCCAGTTTTTGAACAACCTTATTGCAAGCCTCTTACCCATTTTTATCAAAAATGAAATGCACTTGCAGTGATGAGTTGATGACTGCTTTTAAAAGAAAGTGTGACTCCCACTCCCTCCAAAGAATAACTGCTTTTGGGACCTGATTAGGTGTAAGAAATAACAATAACAATAATAATACCCCTAACCAATCATTCTTGCAGCATTCATAAACTTACATGTAGCAGAAAGTAATTTAATTTGTATGTAAGTCTTGAAAAGCTTTTCATCTGCCAGGACCAGTCTTGTAAACTTCGTGTGTCTTCTGCAAAGATTTAAGAACTTACCAGGCCCGGGTTGGAGTGACTTCTAGAAATGAGGTATCCAATATGCTGTATACGTGTCAGTGGTCACGTAAATACAATGCAAACAGGTATTTTCATGCTCATGTAACAATCTACCATGGCAACAGGGAAGTTTCTGTATTTTCATTTAAACAACTCACAGTAAATTGCTGATTTTCACTACCCACAAACAGAACACTGAATTTTAAGGCACAGATTTGAAATAAGAAAATCTAGAAAATAAACTAATGAATCCTGGAATATCAGAAGTAGGGAAACTTGTTGGTTTAGACAGACAAGCAATTTACACCAGAAGTATTTGTGACTATTCCCATTATTTGCATTTGGTTTTCTAATTATTGTAACTATTAAATTGGGCTGGGTTTTTAGTTCTTTTTTTTTGAAAAAAGTTGTCATTAACCTGCATCAGGGCTGTGAGTTTATTTTAATTCCTTCACAATCCAGGTTTAGTCAATCTTGCTGTATCTTCATGAGAAAGTGATTTAAATTCGTAAGGTGAAGTTATATGAAGGGACAAGGTGGTTTTTGCACAATTAGGAATGCAATTTTCATTGATGATGGATAAGAATCTAGTTATTTTAGAAGTGCTTGTCACCAAGTTTCTCAAAAGTATATTTACTGTTTTCCCCTCATCTTTTAGGATTTATCACCATTTGCAAAGTACTTTTATTTAATATTCTTCCCTACTCCAAAACAGGTTTATTCAGTTTTCTGATAATTAATAGACACCACTGAGGGTATTGAAACTGTATTTAATAGCTTCCCAAATATTAATTTTTTTCTGCTGGATTAGAACATAGTCTGTTGAGAAAACTTCCTTCAAAAAATCAGCACATCCAAATGACAGAGACAGAAATTCAAACTAGTCCAACAAAAAGATAAATCAGAAGCCATGGGTTACTACTTCTATTTCATGATACTTCCAACGTTGATGACCACTAGAGCCTTTCTACTAATTTCATTCTTTGGAACTCAGTTTGCTAGTTAAATCATGAATCTTTTCAGAGCTGGAAAACTACCTGAAGCAGAATTTTGGATCTTGCCTGTCCCATTGCATCACAGCAGAGACATGAGTCTCAAGTAAAACCTGGAGATTATAAATTGAGGTTGAATGTAACTGCAGTAACAGAGACTGCTAGCAGTGGGCCATGGGGGCCAGGGTTGAGACCTGAGTCAGAAGTTAGAAGGGACAGGACTGAAATCTGGTCTTCTTCATTGCATTTTAAGAATCAGCTTTGGTAGGATGCGCTACCTAGTGTAAACCGAATCGTCTTTTGAATCCTTACCAGTGGTTTGGATCTTGCTCGTGGCCTCCCCACCATCAGCAAAAGTGTAAAACTTAATGGAGAGAGACACCTTTGCTTTCATCTACCTGACCTCTACTGAGCACTGATCACACCCAATGTGTTACATTTTGTCCCATATTGTAGTTGCATTTCCATTGTTCGCAGCCTTCAGAAAGGCACAATAACCCGGCACTTAGGGTTGCTTCTCTTTGTTTCTCCTCCTTGGAAACTGCAGTTTCACTTTCAAAAGCCAAATCAGCGGCTATTCATTTACAAGCCACAGTAAAACTTTACCAAGTCCCACCTGCTGGTTGGATGCTATTGGGATGGGCAGACCAGACTTCACAGAGGGGAAACACATTCCTCTGTTAAACAGACAAGGCATGGTGTCCTCGTGTCCTCCCAAAAGCTTCCTGAGGCCTTCGGGCTTGTAGCTTCAGTTAGATGTAAATGGCAAAAGCTACTGAACACCGTAGCTAATAACTACAGGTAAGAAGAGGTTAAAGAAAAAGAAGAGAAAAACCATTTTCATACAAAGGTGAATTAAATTGAACTGAGTATTGAGTTATGTTTTGACATTTTCACAATAAGCTAACAGCTATGAAGTTGATAATACAGTTTCTTCCACAGTAAATCTTTTGCAAGTGGGCTTACAGAGAACACAAATTATAAATAACTTATGATAAAAATACATTTATAATTACATACATATGTGCACACATACACTTGCAAATAAGAATTTTTAACACAAAATTATGCATATGCAGTCATTTAATTTCATTTTCAGTAGGGCTGTCTCACTTATTTATATTTTTGCACTGATAGGGAAATACCACTATTTTGCCTTTGCAATGTTCTGGTTTTCTCTCTGCTGCTTGGCTTTGCTGATGAGAGAACACAGATCAGTTTTTAAATAACTGTAGTTCTTCAGATGGCATAGTGGTATACCACAGAGCTGAATTTCAAGAGTCTCTACAGCATTGGGTGAACCATATTTATTAGCTATTAATAGTGAGACTATAAAAGGCATCAGAAGCTGCACAAGAAAACCTTAACAAGTGCTTTCATTTTGGGTCTCTAGACTAAACCCCTGACTGCAGTCTCAGCAAATTCTTTCTGTGTTAGTGGAAATTAGCTTCATAACATTTTCCTTGTTTTCTTTGGACATCCTTTCTGAATTTTAAGTTATTCTTCTAACTCAAATGTGTTTGGTTTATGCTTGCTTCTTTCTTTCTGATATTCAGATTCCATCTTTCCTTGGTGACCATCAGGGGCTTTTTTCCCTAGTACTGATTTAGCCTAACAGCAAATGCTCATCTGAGGAACTCAGGGGCCTAATGTGGATCAACTGGTATAAATAAATAGGCAGATGTTATTTTCCATCTGTCTCTCATTGTTGTTCACACAGTGATAATATTGTTGTCTACACCTTTAAAGAAAACAAGGCAAAATAAAAGTAGTAGAAAGATACACTCGAAACCCTAGGAAAATTAGAATGTGACAAATTGCATCTTCACATTAAAAATAATTAACTTCCAACCATTGAAGTACAATGCGATACCTATTTATCAAGTTAAATTGTTTTCCTGTTGCAAAGCACAAATATAATTACAGAGGCCTTTTACATATGGAAGACACTTGCTTAAGGATGATTTTTAACACTGTATGCATAAATAAAGTTTAATTTCAATTTCTTTTGTTTTTTTTTACCCCATACTTTCAGAAGATAGGCAAACATAATGCTGGAAACAATCTCCTGGATGATCAAAATGCAGGAGTAATATTCCTTTACTTATCCAGGGAACTATGTTTGTGGCATTTTCCATGAACTCAACAATCCTCATCATAAATAGCCTGAGCTGTTATTTTTTTGTCCCCACAATTTGTATTGAAAAACTACTCTAGAACCTCACCACTTTTATGGCCAGAATCTCTCTAGCTTCCAGCCTAAATTTATTCATGGCCAAATTACACCCATTTGTTCTTGTGCCAACATTGTCTGCTAGAGTAAATAGTTCTTTTCCTTGCCTACTGTTTACCACCCTATTGTGTTTTTAGAGACTAATTATTTCCTGTATCAGTTTTTGTTTCTACTAGACTAAACAAGCAAAAAATTTTGAGCCTTGCTCTCAAAAGGACTTCACTCTGGTAATCTATCCAGCTTTTCACCTGTTTCACCTTCCACAAATGTGATGAAAAAGATCTGTCTGAGACCTCTTAGGTGTTTTAAGCAGTGGCATGGATTTTTTTACTTTTCTCTAATAAGAAATAGTTTATCTGGTTCATGCCTGGGTAGCTTTTTCATGGTCGTATCCCACTGGCAACTCAATAACCCTGCAGTCAGCTAATATGCATACGTAGATCTATCTCCTGTGTTATTTACAACTGATATGCTCCTAGTTTACAGCAGATTTTTTAATTAATCCTTGAGTGCATGTCTCCACTGCCAACAGCATGCGCTTCAAGAGTGAGTTTCGCAGTGTGTATTTTTAATGTGCTTTTTCCAAGGGTAACACATGCTTGGGATAAGCTGATGCCAAAGATAATAGAAAAATAAAAAGGAATAATGTTGTGAGACCAAAGGGAGGCACTCAGCACACTGACAGCACCAGGCGTTGTGTATTAAGGAATAAGGAGTTTTCACAAATGCTTCAGTGCAATACGATAGAACATAAAGGTTTGAGTGTGATACACTGCACACAATACTTTAGGACATTCTTTTTTGGCCTTCCAAAAAAAAGCTGCTTAAATATTGCTTTTCAAAATAATTAGGATTATTACATCAATTACTTCCAGGGTAAAAAAAAGCTCTGATACTGCCTGGTCGTAAAGGTTCCATTTAAGGACCATACATTCTGGAACGAAGACTATATAACTCTTACGTTTTAACAGACATGGACATTTTCACAAGCACGGTGATGATTTTGGACTGCAAGTTCAGATAGCTAGGAATTTGGAAACTTTGAATCCTTAAGAAAATGATGGACATTTCCTCCTTTTGATGTGGAAGCCAGCAATTTATAAAATACCTTTAGCTGTGCAATTATAGATAGCAGAAGGGTAATGAATTCCCACACTTAGCAGCTTCACTCTTTATTAGAAAGATAAACTAGATTCTTGAAGGATTTTTTAGAGGGAGAAAGATAATTTAAAAGTCATGTGATAGCTTTTTTTTTTTAAATTTTGCATAAGAGTGCTGGATGAGAAAATTTATTTAAAAGAGTTATCTGCTAGGGCTTGCAGCTTTAGAGAATTCTTGAAAAATCTTTTTTGTCAGTTTTAAATTTGATGGAAATCTGCTTATTGGGAGGGGAATCTGTATCTGCTCAGGATTATTTTATTAAGTTATTAAAAGGTAGTTTTACTTAGGGTGCCCTCCTTGACTATTGCTACATAATACCTTCTTTGATGTTGAAGTGGTAAAGTGACCACATTAACTTTTTGGTGCATTCTAAGTAATGTTTAATACATTATATTTTGTTTGGGGCACCCCTGTGGCTCTGATAGCTGTGCAACAATCACTGCTATACAAAGCGGGGGAGTGCCTGGAGTGCCACATCCAGCTCTGGGGCCCCCAGCACAGGAAGGACATCCTGTTGGAGTGAGTCCAGATGAGGACCAACACGATGATCAGAGAGCTGGAGCATGTCCCCAGTGAGGAAAGGCTGGGAAAATTGGGATTGTTCAGCCTGGAGAAGAGAAGGCTTTGGGGTGGCCTAATTGTGGCCTTCCACTACCTGAAGGGAGCGTGCAAAAAAGGTGGAGAGGAACTTTTCACAAGGGCATGTAGTGAAAGGACAAGGGGAAATGGCTTCAAACTGGAAGAGAGTAGGTTTAGATTAGGTATTAGGAAAAACTTCTTGACTGTGAGGGTGGTGAGGCACTGGAACGGGTTGCCCAGAAAAGATGTGGATGCTCCTCCCCTGAAAGTGTTCAGGTCTAGGTCGGAGGAGGCTTTGAACCACCTGGTCCAGTGAAAGGTGTCTCTGCACTTTGCAGAGAGTTTGAAACGAGATGATCTTTAAGGATGCTTCCAACAAAGCCATTCTATGGTTCCATGTTATGCAAACAGTGGCTTCAAGAAGTAAATTAATTGATATTTCTGTCATAAGTTTATTTTCTTTACCCATAATTCGCCGTATTTTTTAGAAATATTTGCCACGTCATAAACTTGCAGGCCTTCACTGCAGCAGGGTGCAACCAAGTGATCATTTTAACTTGGCAAGATTAATTTTAAAACAGTTCTTTCCCTTAATACACCTCTTTCTTTTGTCCTAGTTGCAGTTAGTAAAAGTATTTGTCAAACCGGGACAAAGATTTGTTATTAGTCTTTCCTCTTTAGACAGTGATACACTTTTTGTGTAGATAAAGGAAAGGGATTTGCAAAGTGCCTGACAAAGTGAGATGTCACAGAAAGTAGAACATGTAGTAGATGGTAACACTACGCTACTGATTTTACTATCATAGAGGTGTTGGGCTAATTAAGAAAAAATCAAACTACACATGGCAGATACCAGTCACATTGCTTCATGTGCTGCTGGAGGATACACGGGGCCATAGGGGTGATGAAAGCATTGCAAGAACATACAAGAAAAGTAAAATACAATTGCTGCATCCAAGTATAGTGGGTTTGGCATACTTGTTTGACAAGATGTTCTTTTGCACAGTATAATTTTGTTATTAATACAGATTCTGTATAAAAAAATATTTGTTAAGTGATTTAAGATAGGCTGTGGGGGGCCAAGAAGAGCAGAGAATCACCCTTCAGCAGTTATTTACATGGGGAATGCTTACTATCTTAATACAAAATAAGAGTTTCTCCTTTTGTGCAGTACTTTCTGGTGCCATTTTGAAATTAAAATCAATAATAATTTCCCAAGCTGAGAAAATTTATTTTTCTCTGAGAAGCTGGCCTCATCAATAAGTTAATACTGTTTGGCACCTATATGGAGAAACATCCAGAAAATATTTTCTGTGTAAAACAGGGTTTTTTTCCTCAGTTATTTTCTCTCTATCACTTGTGTTAGCTTCCTTGCCATTACATTTCTTGGAGCTCTGATTCAGGGTGAAATAGATCTGTTGTTTCCTGAAAGAAAATTAATTAGTATGGAGATGGCAAGGTAACTTTGATGAAATAAATCTGTTTTAAGAGGGTTAAGGTGGAGGTAAAACAGAAGGATATGATAAGTTTCAATTTCACATTATGAGAAGTGCCATGTTAATTCAAGACAAAAAGTGGAACAAAAATCCACTCTGGGAATTAGGAGCTGTGCATCAGCATGGATGCTGCTGTGCCATGCAGGCTAATGCAGGCACATGGCAGCTGATGGGACAGACCCCTGTGCCTTGCTCCAGCACTGACTCCAGCTTCCCCTTCAGTCTGGGATGGGAGTGGTCTAAAATGACAATTTAAAATACCATCGTAGTCTACAATGTCATAGTCTTACAATATGAGAGTTTTGGCAACTTGGTCCTGCTTCAGAGTAGTTTAATGCTGAGAGCAACTCTATAGCTGATGAGGATTTTTCTGTCTTTCATGTGACACCTTAAAATCAGGTGTTTCAGGGCACACTTTGTGTAGATGACCGGAGTGTTGCATGCAGGTAGCTGCTGACTTGTGGTTTCGGAGAAGGCAGTGTGTGCATTGTGCACAGCCCGTGTGACTATTGACTACAGCGAGTCACAAATGTGCTCCCAATTCCACTGCCCACACCTTTCCCACTTCTTCACACACAGAACTGCAATAGGCAGGGCTGGTTTAGGAGGCTCTTTGGGGTCTTAGCAGAGCAAGTATTTCCCCAGTGGAGTTGGGAAGTGAAAGAAACTGTACCAGCTGTGAGCCAAATAGCAGGAATGGTGAGACGCTGCAGCTGACGAAGGTTTATAATACCACAGGTTATTTCCGATTTCTTTAAATAAATTATTTATTTCCCGTTTCTTTAATAATTACAGGTTACTGTAACTATTAAAGAAATGGGAAATAAATAACCAATTCCTCCCTTGCAAGCACTTTATATACGAGATGTGCAAAATGGTGGAGTTGAAAGGGAGATAAGGCTGTTCACACTCTGCACCTGAGCTGGATGTGGGTTACTCCCTTTCAGGTGTGTGGTCTAAGCTTCAGGTGATGGGAGTGGTTCCATGTTTTTTGAAGTTTTACTTTTTCTTCTTTTTTCATCTTCCTCCTGGCATATCACAGGCCTTTCCCATGAGCAGTGTCAGTAGCAAAGACTGAGCAGATGTCTCACAGCGCTGCTCCCATTTTGCTACCACAGTATTACACACACTGGGTCACCAAGCTCTTATTGCGTGTTCCCCTCTCTGTCTGAGCCTCAGCTGAACAGTTTGTTCATTTAAAAAATACTATCATCAACCCCCCAAAACTCACCAAAAACTACCCTCACAAAGCCCCTGCAAGTTCACTTCCAAATTTGAAGCTGCTCTTTCTTCTTTTCCAATCCTGTGACTTTATCCTCAACTATGTTGAGTCTTTGCAGGCTTTGTGTCACTTGCAGAGTCCTAGAAGGTGGATTACTGTAAATTAAGAATAGACTCTTAGAGGCTTCCAGTGTGACCATCCACGTTGAAAGTCCTTCTAACAAACTTAATCAGTTTAATGATAAAAAAAAAAAAAAAAAGAAACTTTCAAACCATTTTGCTTTTAATAGCAGAAAAAACCCCAACAAAACAGGCACCCTGAGGAAATGAACACAGCAAATCTACTTATTACTAAAAAGTCTAAAATGTTAAGAGAAGAGGTATTTTTAAAGTAATATTTATGAGTGCTACACACATGAACATTGAACACATATTCCCTTAAAATAATGTAGTAAGGAAATAAAATAACCATTTGCATTTCACTTTTGCACATAGGTTTATTAAGATAATATATGTATCTTTTTGTATGCTGAGCCACTGCTTTGTCTCTGTCTCAGCCTGTCCAGGGTGTATGAATATTGACTAACGTACACCCCATGGTGTAGTATTGCTTACTTGAAGCATAATACTGCATGACCTTGTTTTTTCTCTTAATTATATTTTTCCCTTGTAGGAAAGTAAGTTTACTCACTCTGAATCGTGCCAAACCGCATAATTTGGAAAGGAATATTGTGGCTCTACTTGGAAAGTACTAATTGGGCTCCAGCCATCACTGGGAAAGCTGTATAGTCTTTTATTATTTTAACTGGCCAAATGCCCTTTGTTACCACATTAACAGTCTCCCTATGGTGCATGTAACTTTGATATTATTTTCACTTTTAAGCTAAATTTGACCAGATGAAAGGCACAAACCCTCCAATTTTGAAATAAAAAAAAAAAATAGCATGTTTTGTTAATCCTGTATTTCAGAAGGAAAGTCTGTGAAAACGATAACCTTTGTCTGCTGGCCAAAATTTTGTTCAGTAAACCCATCCTGCCAGCTGTTCTCACTGGCAAGAGGAAAGATAATATTTTGGTATCTTTAATATCTCCATTTTGAGCCGAAGTTTTGCTTGTGCCATCATTTAAATCATGCACGTTAACGTCGGTCTGGCAAACAATCCTGCACTTTATAAAAAGACCTCAGTTTGGATGGTATCACCGCAGAGTTGCAACAAAGCTGCTTCAGACTGCCACATACGGCTCCAGTCACTCACTGCCTGTGGACTCTTGCAGGCGCCCTGGACTGTGCTGCTCAAGAACTGATTCCAAAGTCCTAAAGAAGACACTGAAAGAGATATAAAGGTGCATTTTAGTCCAATGTCACCAGGAGCTAAAGGCACAAAACATCTCAGAAGACTGGGCTCTCACTCACATGCCTTTGGTCCTCATCTCTCGAAGCAGACGGGACAAGGATCAGCTTGGTGACTAAGATCCAGTCCCCGGCAAATGAGGAGGGATGGCCAGACAGAAACACTGGCATTTCTAAGAGACAAAATACGGTCACCTAAAGCTCTAGGCCTAGACAGATACACTTCCCACACTGAGAGTATCTGAATCGACATGAACATAGGGAATGCTCTCTCTCCAGATCCATCTTTGACTGCAAGTTTTATTTTCTGCTGGAACATAAAGGGTGTTCTCATCACATTTAAGAACATTCAAGAATGTCTTTCTCAATTTACAGGTAACCTGAAGCCAGAGTGGTTACGGGCATATTGGATCCCATACCTTGGCAGAGGATTATTTCTGCACATGTTTTGAGACAGCTCAGCACTAAAAACTTTCAAGGGGAGAAAAAAAAATTATGATCCTGCAAAAATTTGCTTGGATCCCTTGAAGGTTTCAAAGATTTCTTAAAGTCCTCAATGAGCACAAGCAAATTGATTGGGATAAAAGTAGGTCTCAAGTCTTTGTCTGTCTGGACATAAAGCCTCTTCCACTAAAATGAAGCATGAGGGAAGACAAGGGAGTCTCTTAAAACAAGAATTTCATTCATTTGTGCATTACTATAATTATACTACTGTCTTAAATGCTCTCAGATTGATGGTGCTTGTGACTTTCCCAGTATGTTTCTAAAAGGGGGACAGTGCAACCTTGCACAATCCGAAACAGAACTGAGCCCCTGCTGAACATTACCGGCTCCTTTATAGCCTTCTACTTGTATTTGACAGTGTAGGGCACATTCCAAAGAAAATGAGGACAGTTCCTGTGTCCTGCTTACCTACTGCTGTTGTAACACCTTGATGTGAAAGCTAATAACAAAATAGATGCTGAATTTTGTTAGCAGGGCCCAACCCAGCAAGCACGCTAACGATAGCGCAGTTATACCTGGGATGCAAGTTTTCATTTAAGTACATTTCCCCTGGCATCTCCAGTATGTGATTTTTGAAAAAAAAAAAAAAAAAAAAAGTATTTTTTCAAGTTTTAATTTCCTCCAGAAGCATATAATCATTCAATACCTTTTCCTCTCCTTCAGGTTAGCTTTCATCACCTCAGATACAGCTACAAGTACTTATTTGAAGTTTTCTTGCCTGCTGAACTGCCAGAGCCTTTCAGGGTACATTTCAGGTAAGGTAAATCCATCAATCAAGTGCAAAAGCACTAGGGAAACATATTTTTAAATGACAAATACTTTTTGGTAGCACTCTCTCAAATTACTTCCCCGAATTTGACTTTTTGCAGTTAGCATGCCTCATGCGCCAGCCTGCCCGCTCCCCATATGTCTCTATGTTATTATTAATGTGTGCTGCAGTTCCACAAAGGTGTTCTGGGTGGCACTTGGCCCAGAGACCTTGGCCAGAGGGAAACTGTAAACCCTGGCCTCTCTGGAAGGCCAGTGTTCCTATGCCCCTGCTCCAAACCCTGCAGTGGGTGACTGAGCACCCCAGGCAGCGTTGTCCCATGCAGCACAACAACAGGACAGCTCCCAGGACATCGCCAGGAAACACGCCAGGCTCAGCCCTGCAGGTTGAGTTACTGACACTCACCAGCTGCTCCTTGTGTGGAAGAACTTCAACACCTTCCTCAAATGCAGGCACTGTAAACAATACAATTATGCCAATAAATAAAAGTAGCACGTTGAGAGAAAAAGAAACATCTTCCATTTTTAAACTTTGTTCAGAACAACTTGAAAAAGGTAGATGGTCACATCATCTTAAATGAAAGGAAAGACAATTGGGGAAAAACAAAATCCACAGCCACAGTACATGAAGCAGACCATGAAAGCCATCTGACCTGTCATTTGAATCCTTCTGTATCAAAGAACTATGTTAACAATAACTGTAATGAAATTAGACTTATTATGCATGCATGAGCAATAAAACCCCCCCAAAAAATCTACTATGGTAGCAATCGAGGTTAAGAAAAAGAAAGTGGAAGCTTGTAAAAGACGTATCAAAAGCAACATGCACAAGTGGAAGATACCTCCCAGCAGCTCGAGGTCTCAGAGTAAGCACTTTCGAAAAAGCTGCTGTGGTTACAGAGGTAGTTTATTACCAAAGATTACATCCCTCACAAAGTTTAAGGTGAAAATAAGACATAAAACATAAATAGAACGTATGCCCAAAAAGACATTGACAGCCATCAAAAACTTGTAGTTAACACTTTTCTGTAGCCAGCAAGGCACCTGTCAAAGAATGTTGCAGTAGATTGCTGAGATATAAAAGGAGCACACAGGAAAGAGAAGGCCATGCCAGTGAGCTGCAGGAATTCTTTGCATCCCTATTTGCTATAAACTCAAGGATGTTCCCTTGTTGGAAGCCCGTTACACAGCATACATTGAAAATTATATATCAGTTTGTTTCTAAGAAAGAGAAAATAGAAGAAAGAGAAAACTAAGTTGTAACGATTTCAAGGGATAACAAAAACTAGAATTAGAGTGCATGGCAAAGAGAAGACAAAGAAGTGAACTCTCTAAAATCATAAGTACCAAACACAAGTCAAATAGGGAATGGAAGTTTTTTGTATCATGCGAGGCAGTGAACAAGGATGCATCAAATCATTAGCTGCTTGAAAATGAAACCAAAAGCATTTCTTCATACAGCACGGTGGTAACTTTGAACCTCCTCGCCACAAAATGCTGTGGTTGACAGAATTTGACGCGAGTTAAAGATCTCCTGGACAAGCTCATCCATCAGCATTTTTTAAATAGAAAGTCTCTACCCCTGACTTTGGAAGTCAGATTGCTAGAAGTTCAGAATATAAGGCAGGCAGCTATCACTACATGATTGCTATTTTATAATAATCTTTAGTAATTACCCTCAAATTTTGACCACTTTTCATCACTTCTGGAGCCAGAATACCTGGCTAGATGGATCTTTTTCAGCCTGAGCTGGAACAGCCCTTCTTACATCCTGCTTTTGAAGCAGCCTCTGCAGTCTGTGAAGAGTCCTCCATGGATTCACTTGAGTCAAACTGAATAACAAGAGCCAGATAAAGGACTCCAAACAGAATTAAGACTGAAAATTAAGACTAAGAAGATTTTGCTAAGAGAGCAGGATCACCAAGTAAGGTAAAGAAAAGGTAAAGCAGAATTAAACTTGCACATATTCTGTGACTCTCAGAGTATAAAATGTCACCACACATGAGGTGACAGAAAATAATTCTTCATGCTTGTAAAAGAAAAAAATATATTCTCTTCCTCTCAGCTGGTGAAATGGCAAGAAAATTGTTATGTGTCCTTAAACTCAAAGAAACTTAATTCTCAGATCAAAACTTTGTCAACTCAAGTTAAAAAAAAAAAAAACAACAAAAAAACCCCTCTGTGAGTGGACAAATAAGTATATATAGAAAATGAAAAATACATTAATATACAGAAGTGCAAAGACAATAGAAACCTAACATTAACTGTCTTTTTTTATAAAAAAAAACCCCTGAGGTAATATCATAGCTACATAACCCATATAAAATGGTCTTGGTCGCGTCAGTCCTCTGTCATGGAAAATGATTCAATACAAAATGTTCTTTCATATTTGTTCTGTAAAAGAAATCCTCACATGAATTACTCAGGATTCACCCACTTCTGCAGATCTATAACAAGTCGCAGCAGCTGAGAATCCGCCCAGAACATTCCATGTTGGCTGACACAGCAAACTTGGAAATCCAGCCTGACAAAGCACAGTTTTCAGTGAGCTCATTGCACACAAGACTGTCAATTGACCATTAGCTGAGCTTCCCATGCACCAACCTCTACCTAAAGGGAAAGAGAAAAGAGAAGAAATGGTACAGAGTCTGCAGTCCCCCTTTCCTGCAGCCCTTTGCTCACAGGGGGTTTTCTAGGAGCTACACAATGCAGAGATGAAGTGAGGCCAGGAACCTGTGGGACCTACAGTTTTCATTTTCATGGATCGTTTTCAGTACAAGCCTCAGCTGAAACCTTCTGTTCCCTTTTTCCCATACACTCAAGAAAATACCCCTGATGGTACATGCTGCTTCTACAGTTCTTCACAGTGAAATCTCTGAGACTTAAACAGCTCACCTTTAGTTGTCCCACCTAAACTTTCTTTCACTCCAATTTCTACGTCAAATAACTGCATCAAGTAATTTAAACTTCGTAATTCATAGGAAACACTTTGCTTTGAACTAAAATGCAAATTTTTTTTTTTTTGCATTTTCAACCACTGAAGCAGAACGGCAGTCATTTAGCAAACATCATAACCTGAAGTTAACCAGTAATTTTTTTTTCAGGACATACACTGAGAGAGAATTATTCTGTTGTAATGCAATTCCCTCATGATCCGTAGTTAACATACTAGGTTGCTTTCTGTATAACCTTGAGAAAAATACAAAAGGTATTTCATTATTGTATGAGATCTGTAAACATGAAAAAGTTTCCTGTTGTTTTAAGGAATGACTTCTGTAAGCAGTTATCTGTAGTACATCTAAATTAAATAGCCACGTTAGAAGGAAGAGAAGCCATTTTGTATTCAGTCATTAAACAGAATCAGCAACAGTTGTTAAAATAATGTATGCCCATTATTCATTACTATTATGCTTCACTTGTAGGAATGGATACCTGATAAGAATTAAACCAGAACTAAAGCTGCTAATGAATGATTAAAGGCTAGGGAGCAGATGCGAAGGGCAAGTAGAACAAGAATACCTCATTCCTTTTTTTTCTGAGAACACTTATGTGTTCTCCTTCATCCTCTTCTACTGAGTTTTGCTTTCAGATCTCTACCATATAATGGGCTGAACTAGGACTGGACTTGGACTCTTTCCAACCTTGTGGGAAGCTGTCTTTCTTAAACTATGACAAAATAATCAAAAACTTGACAAATTTTATTAACTAAGACTAATAATAATGTCAAAAATGTCAATAGAAATATTTCATTTAGGTGATTTTCAAAGCATTTCAACTGTACTTATGTCTTATAACTAAAAGCCATTTTACAAAAATACAAAATCTTTCATTTGATGTGTCAAAATCCTGTTTTATAAAAACTAATTTTTCCTGGCCTTGAAATCTGATTTGACCTATTTCTGACAAAGTTTTGGCTAAGAAAAATAGAGGCATTTTTGGATGAAACCCATTTTGTCAAAAAAGCTCCAAGCTAGCTTTGCCATCCATGATAGTCTGTACAAATATCACAAGAAACTTCTGGTATACGCAACAGCTTAATCAGCTGGAACTTGAATAACACGCAGACACGTATCTAACTGATCCCCAGCTGACTAGGAAATCTGTGTCCCATATGCTGTTTAAAAAGGGAGGTCGTAAAATTTAATTAGACAAGAGAAAGAATTGGAGGTTGGTTTCCTGGGATCTTTGTTTATTTGTTTGTTTTTAAAATCATCACTCAATTTAAAAAAAAAATTTATATGCCTATTCGAACCCCATATATCCACCTAATCCACAGATTGCTCCTGCTTACAAGGTTTGTCATGCACTACCTAAATTCGCTGAGAATTTTATTTGCGTCCCAAGAATTCAGGTCACGGAGAAACCACCCTGAGAACCCAGGAGATGAGTAAACCCATTATGGACACACACGCTAGCCTGCCTGAGAAATTAGCATGCAGTCATTTATACCACAAATGAATAGTTCACCAAATCAGTGTCTTTCAGTCATAGCTGTCAGCAGACTCCTCATTTTATTTTTCTTCCCAGTGAAGGGGCACAGTTTTAGGTAACAAATCAAAGCTCCCTGACTCTTCATAGGTAAATTTGCACAGATCTCTTGTAAAAAGTTCACAGACCTCCTGAATGGACTACATGTGGAAAGCAGCACCAGCATCAGTGCTACAAACTTCTTTCCACATAGAAACTCTTCACAGTGCACAAAGATTGTGAAGTACTTTTACACTGCTTTCAAAAAAATCCATCTATTTCAAGTTCAGCAACTTTCTGGTTACAAACACAGACCTATGTTTCTAAGTGACTTGTCCAAGTGACGACGGGAGATCTTCGGATTATGATTAGGAAGCTGATTGATTACCTAGTCCCACAGTCCTGTGTTTTCTGGTTCCAATTCCAGGGATTTTACCCAATCACTGAGAACATTTCCCTCCTGCTCAATGAAGAATTGTGGTGGTGGTGCAAAATAGAAATGTTGCTACATTTCTTGGGCATAATGAAGTGCTCATGGCACCAGCAGAGACTTCGACTTTATACTTAAGCCTTATTAAGGCTTAGTTACCTTTTAGGGTGGTAGGGAAGCAAGCAAAGAGCCTGATGTGCTCTGCCAGAGCAGCTTTATCAAGCCGTGCAGTGGCAGTCCAGGGGATTACCAGCTGCAGCTGCCTGCCTTCAGCAGGGCGGGATGCCAGCCCTCAGCTGCTCCCCTTGCTCTCCTGACTGCAGAACGTGTACAAACACAGTTGGGTCTCCTCATGACATCTGCACATAAAAAGCAAGAGGAAAATGCAGGGCCTGGAAAAGGCCTGATGGCAGGGCACAAACAGTTAGCTGTCCTCTAGCAAATCTAACCACAGCCATCCCTGCACTGAACCGGGTGTGAGAGTCAGTTCAGGCTAAAAATAATCAGATCTTTTTTGGGAGTGTGGCGGGGCAGGATCCAGGTTCTTGGCCCCATAAACAATTTTACAAGAGCTAAAGGAGGGCATAGGCTGGGAATGAGCAGCTGGGGGCTGTTAAGATGTCATTGTCAGTGAATGGCACCGCTTCCCTGAATTTTCACTGTAACAGAGCTTGAGTGTTCAGATAATCAGCCACGACATCTGAGATATGGGAGCAGATGGGCCAATACCTGCTTAGAGTGCTCTAGTTTGAGTCACTGAAAAGGACATCTGTCTCTGCTCTCAGGCCGGGCACCTCAGCGACCCCACTGCAGCTGGGCAGCATCTCCTGTGTGTTTGTGAGAGGGTATTTCTCAGAAGTCTGTGCTCTGAGTGCCGTTTTGAATGAATTTTCACAAGGCAGCCAAAACCCCTCCTGCTGTTAAAATGTACTGAATATCGAATCCTTGTTGCAACACACGAAGGTACCACAGCTCTCCAGAGAAACAGCTGCAATAATGTTTTTAAGATGCCAAACCCAGCAACATTTTCCCTTAGCCTTGTTCAACAAAATAATAGTATCTGAAACTTTTCACTCTGAGGCACACAAGTTTTTGAGACTTCAGCCTTCAGAATGAAAATGTAGCACAGTTAGTGACATCTGAAAGTTGAATTTCGGAAGACAAGTACTGGACACCTGTGGCTACATTATCCTTAAATCTAATCCTAAACAACTTGTCCTATCTTCTTCCTTGTATCAAACTCCAGGCCCACCACGTTTTTGTCAGTAACACTCGGGCCAGCATACAACACTAAAAGCATATAGAAATGACTGATATGAAAGGGCTGAATAAAAGGCACTAAAAAACTAAACCAGAAATAAATAATTGCTTAAGAATTATTGTTTTATTTGCCTGTCATTAGACATCTGTTCATAGGCACTGCAAACATTCCACTTTGTGCCTGGGCTTAATAGTGTCAGCTTTGCAAAGATGCCTTCTTCTTCCTCATTGTTTTCACTTGGTTTCTAGGGCAAACAAAACTTTTTTTTTTTTTTAGTCCTTTAATAAATTAAAGCTGTTGTAGAGATAGAAGTAAATAACTGCATAGTATGGAAGTTTCTATCCAGTAAGCCTCAGAACACAACAAAGGTCACTGTATCAAACTCTTTCTTGCTCCCTTTGTGCCCCCCATCTCCACACCACCCCGGTAATCCCCAGAACTCTGTGGTGACTGAGTAGAATTTGAGGTCAAGTTTTGTCCTGAAAAAATGTGGAGCTAGCCCTCCTCTTGCTCCCCTCTCCCTGTCATCTGCTGACACTTCCAGATGACAGTGTACTGAATCCGAACTGTTTCTTTTGCTGGGAATGCCATCTGTGAGGTGGCAGCTGGGGTGGGAGGGAAGGCACATAGCAAATGAACAGTGATAAATATAGACAGTAGACTAAATTAGGGGAAGTTCCACTTCTTTCCAGTGTTACGGATCTTTGCACATTTCTTTTAAGTGGATACAGCTTCTCTGTAACTGGTGTTTGAACATCTGGATTGTTTAGCAAGAGAGCAAAGTCGGAACATTGGAATAGAGATGTCAAACAAGCCAGTTTGGGCAAAATGCTAAGACTACTGAAATTTCCTAAGTCCTTTATGGTTCCACTCCATTTGAATCATATTACACTAACCTGGAACTAGCAAGGGGGGAGAAAAAGAAGAAGAGGGTGTATATTGTCAAAAGGAATATGTCATAAATCATCCAAAATGAAAAATCAGTGAACATCTGAAGGTCATATTTCTTATAGAGAAGTAAAACCAATGTCCAGATCATTGACAATTGAACATGAATTCTACCAAAAAAAATGCTGGCATAACATTTTAATTTCTCATTTTAATATTCAAAAGAACCACTTACATTTGAATCACATTTTTTGCTGCATCACAGAAAGAATAGTTCAATAATTAAAACCCCATCTTAAGGCATTGAGTTCTGTAAATAAGATGACGGCAGAGGAAATTCTAGAGACTGAAATTTTGCTCATATCTCTTCCCTAGAAGATTGCTAACAGCATCTTGTCTGAGACACAGAAGGCTAAGGTGGAAAGGGACCTCTGGAGATCTTCAGGTCCAACCCCTCTCAAAGCAGGGTCCAAAAGGTAGCAGGTTGCTCAGGGCCTTATCCAGTTGCATTTTGAACTCTCTCCAAAGACATAGACTTCACTTCCTCTCCGATTCAGGGTTTGATTACCCCCACAGGACAGAAGTTTCTTCTTCTGTTTAATGGAATTCCCTTTGTTGCAATTTGGGCCCACTGCCTCTTACCCTTCCCTGGGTACCAGTGAGAAGGGACCAGTTCTGTCTTCTTTGCACCCTCCTGTATTTATAGACATGGATAAGATCCCACCTAAGCCATCTCTTCTTAAAGACAACATATTAATAAATATTAGTAAAACATTAACAAAATATGTAAATAGATACGTTTACTTTGGAATCACTTCAGGAATATCTGCTCTGATTTATCCATGGTTTTCACACTGAATACAGCTTCCAAGATATCTTTTAGGCAAGTGCCACTGTTGTTAGGAGTTTCAGGAACTGGAGAAGGAGACTTTATTTCAGCAACGTTGTATTCTTTCAAACTATAACTAGGTAAGTAATTTGGTAAGACATTCTTCTCTTCCTTTCAATGTTCAATTAGAACAGACACATATTTCAACTTTTTTTATCTCACTCCTGGGGTTTTTCTAAAGTTCATTAATTTTAAGAGCAAACAATCACAAGAAGTGAGCTCAGGCCTTGAGCAAGCCTACAGCTGCACTACACCAGAAGGAACTAAACCACGCAGAAGCCTTTTAGTGAATTTTAATTTATGGAAGTTGGATTCACATTCCAAATTCACTTGATTTACCTTAACTTTCTTGGCTGATTTTATTTACTTCCACTGCTTGGAAGTAAAGGTCCTATGTTCAGTGCTGCAGTTCTCCATACACAAGACTTGAAGAGAAGGAAAGAACATGTCATACCAGCAAACAAACTTAGCAAACCAAACAAACCAACTTAGTTGGTTCACTTCAGCAAAATCTGTGTTACCAAAAGTGTAAAGTTACATACACATGTCACTTATAATAAGCTTGTCGCTCTATTCTCTCCTCAGATTTCCTAAAAATGCAGTCCTCTGTGGCAGTAATATTTACCTGCAGTGCAAGATAAGACTTTTTCTGTGATGATAATGCACAGACATCTCATATCTTCATTTAGGCATCAAATCTTTTCAAGCTGACACTCCATGCTGATAAACAAGTGTCTCAACAGACAGCATGAAGTTCATATCACCAGCAGTACGTATCTCACCCGGGTGTGGGAAACCACACAGTAGCTACCTGCACAGGTTGCAGTTCCATGTTTCCCCTTCAGGTGACAAGCCAGCTCCCTCCTCCCTGCTGGTAGAGCTGTCCCCCCTTTATCCTTGCACCACTGAGAGACATTTCTGCATGGCTGCCCACCAAAAAACCACAAGGTCTCTCTCTGCTGGGTCAGATTCCTGATGCCTTAGCACACTGAAACACCGGGGTCAGTCAGCACCCAGCCAAGCCACAATGTCAAGAGCTGACCGTCTTTGCACTCTGAATGACACTCCTGGAACTTCCAAGGGTATTGGGAAAGTGAGCAGGAAGTGTCCTGGTTTAAAAATGGGTCCCCAAAGCTCAGAGAGCCAGATGAAACAAGGGGACAACATGCTACCAAATGAGCTAATGGCAAGCACCAGTCACTTTATAAACACTGGCAGAGTGTTAGAGCAAAGGATCTGTTTATTTGAAATGCAGGCCATGGATATATTCTTATGTAAGTTTTGGAGGCTCATTTCTGAAAGCAAATCATACTTCCAGAATATTCTAAACACATACTGTTATGCGTAATTGTCCTGTACAGTGTCCATGATGGATTGGTAAACAAAGGTGAGCTAACATGCCTCGCAAGAAAATGAAGAATAGCCTACACCTCCAGTTTTCAATGGGAGATATATTACAGCCATTCGGATAATTCCTGTGGGCTCACTTTGTGGCCTTGGTGGAGCAGTTTTCTCTGTCCTTCGCAGTTTTCCTTAAAATCTTTCAATTTGATTAAGAACTTACAATTTTTCTTGAGGAAGAACCTGGAACCACAGGTCATCTGATACATTCGAAAAAGGTTTTTCACCACTTCCAGTGAGTGGCTCACAGAACAGTAAAGAAAGCACAAGCAGATTATTATGAAATTTTAAGAATATTCAATCCCATTATTTTGCATAAAATACAGAAATTCTTAAGGTGTCAAGTAAGCATCTGAATTCTATTTAAATAAAATTAACCTTACAAAACCCACTGTGTCCTTAGTCTAATAATTTTTCAGGTGTCTTGAGATTTAAGACCTCTCCCCATGACAAAAATCAAATACACTCATAAAAATATAAGGTTTATTGACCCATTTAAGGTTATGTATGAAAATGGAGAAACTACATGACTGCTGATGCGTCACTAAGAGAGAACCATTTGAGTGGACTGGCTCTTACTCCTGAATGGTTCAGGCAGTTCATATACTCCCAAAACCAGAAATGGAGTCAACATAATGCACGAGGATCAGATTTTGATCATCCAAGGCCATTCATACCACATCAGAAACCTTCAGCAGGCACTTACACAAACTCCACAGTCACCTTCAATACCGTAATTTCAAATTTGCCTCAGAAAACCTGCAAGAAAGCAGGAGTACTATGTATATCCTAGTTTTCTTGAACTCTTTTCTGACACAAAAGCTTTGGTGCTCAGCAAACACTTTCCTGTATCTTGGTACTTGTGGATTTATTTCTTTAAGAGGCAGGTACCATACGTCTGTTTTGTTCTTAAAGAAGTATTTGCCAATTCAGAAATGGAGTGATGGTTGAGCTGGGTAACTGGCTTAATAATGAGCAGGTTTGGTAACAAAGCAACTTACTGAAATGGCCACAGAGGTTTTCATTGAGGTCCCAAGGGACTTTGTGCCTCCTCTCCTGTAGGAAACCTCTCGTGGATGGTCCAGCCTCCACCTCAACCATCCAAAGTTACTTACTTCTAACTAAAATGCTGTATGCGGTGGATAACTGGAAGAATGACAATCTTAAAAAGAGGCAAATTGCAATTTTATTTGTGAAGAATGAGCCTACTTTTGAACATCTTACGGGAGCAGTATACTACTGTTTCTTACACAGCATCCGTCCCCACCAGCATTTTCTGTGCAGGAGGAAAATAAAGCAGCTGGAGCAGGATGACAGTCTGCTTCACTTCTGACAGCGGTGCTTGAGAAACGTCCACGTTTCCTGGGATGGGTTACACAGGTACGTGGTAGCACAGCAGCCACTGCAGACACGCAGGAAGAACGCAGTCCAGTGAAACCAAATGCCTCAGCCTGACTCTTCCTGGTCTTCCTGGCTGTGACCTCTGTGTGTACAGTGCAGCCCTCAAACAAATACATGTAAAGCAGTTTTTTGTATTAAAGGAATCCATGAGAGATGGATTTGAACTTTTGTTCAGCCTCCTGCCACCAATGTGCACTGTGATTGCCAGGCACAGAAAACATAGCCCACTTGTCTCCATTTTCTTCCTTCATGAGCCAGAAAGTGCATACGATGTGCTAGTAGTAGTTCAGCAGTGGTCAAATTGGTGAATGAATAAGCTTTTAAGGTAATGAATAAGTTGTCATTCAAAGACTGATTTTTTAAATATCCTTTTCCATTGCTTAGTAAGCCTTGACAAACAGGTGCACCAGAAACCAGTTTATGCTAGAAATTACATCCGAGCTGAAATTACCACTTTGTCAGGAGGGAGAAGTTTACAGAGAAAAAGATAAACAGGGTGAAAGAGGTTCATGGTATTATGAACAACGGTGGAAAAAACCCAACAGTGAAACATAAGTGCTGTAGTTCAAACTATTTTCTCTGTTGTTCTCTTGGGAGAACATCCAATGCACCTCGGCAGAAATGCCTTTTTTGCCAGCTTAACGTCTTCTGAGGTTTCCCCTCCAGCACGTGGAGAGGAACAGAGTCCTCCGAGAGGTAGTGAGAGCAGAAGTTTGGGTAGGTGCACTAAACACTGCCTGGAGGAACCTTCTCCTTCACACACTGCTGAAAACTAGGACACTGTCTGGCTAAGTGAAGTACTTCACCTTGGGTGTTCCACATTAAAAAGACTCTTTAGCATTTTAAAAGGGATGATAGCAGTGTTACCTGAGTATAATTATTACAGAATCCTGGAAATTCAAATTCTTGTTTTTACACATATTCATTCATGCAAATGCGGAACCTGACCCAGAATTTTTATTCAGGTGAGTAATCTGCCTTTGACTTCAACGGGATTCTACTCTATATGAACAAAGCAATCAAGCCAGGTTTCGCATTTGCAGTCACCTCCATTTATCTTCAAGGGGGACTGCTGAGTTGTAAAAATGCCCAAATCATGCCAATTTGTCCAGACGAGATATCAAATCTCCTTTTTAATATTCAGCTTCAGCAATATGGAAAGCAACACTGCCAAATACTCCGTAACCATTTTACTGCGATTATTCACATTTTGATTAGAAAATTCTCATTTCACATGGGCGTTGTCACCTGCCCTGTGCTAGATACATCATCTCTGCTGTGCAATTAATTACACCAACACTGAAAAATGAGTTTATGACCTGGAATGGAGTTCTGACAAACTCCTCTGAAGACATACCTGAAACACAGCCCAGGAGAATCCTGAACAGATACAAATGATTTATGCGTATACAATAGCACACACAGCCTCCAAACAAACTGAAGACCTGCCAGGAGCAGCAGTAGTTCAATATCTGGTTTGAAATGAAGAATGTAAAAGAGACCATAACTGTGGAATGAGGCACTGAATCCTGCAGCAGGGGGAAGGTAAGGAGAACGCTAATAATTTGGGAGATTTACAGCATCCATGTACTTCCTGATGGGCAAAGGGGCGAGGAAGGGACACAGAACCAGAACGGTGAGGACAACACACACTGAAAGCTTCACATCAACAGTACTCTGCTGTTTCCTTATTTAGGTAATTAACACTTGGCCTTCTGAGCCACAGGTCTAATTCATCTACCACTCTGTACCAAGAGCGACCCTACCACCTCCCCTATTTTGCCTCCTGTCCTGCAGAAGCTGACTGCTGACTGCCCCACTACCTCAGCTGCCCGTGAGTGAGATCAGGTCAATGCTTCAGCTCTACCGGGGCTGAGGTTGTGGCTCCAAATGGCAGCAAAGCTGAGGCAGCAACCAGCTGCCACGACGAGGGGTGTCCCCGCATCTCGCTTGTTGTCACCTCCTCCCTACCACCAGCTGTGGTCCTAGTCTGGCCCCTGGGTGAACTGGTGCAGGGAGAAGGACAGCGCAAGCCAACCCTCCCCAGAGAGGCAGTACTCAGTGTGGTGTTGGCTCAGTCAAGCCAGTCATTAAACAGCAGCAAGCACAAGCCATTGCTAAAAGCTCTCTGAGTGTCTTTTCACATGTGGGCTAGAAAAGTGGGAGGCTGTGGTATTGCTGCAGCAACCAAGAGACCCGAAATAACGAGTATGGTGAGCACCATTCTGAAAACACATTCTCTTATTCCTTGGAGCAAATACATTGGGTGCCTCATACCGAAAAAGAAATAAACTAAACAAACCAAAACAGTAGGTTAGGAGCTGGAAAACAAAACCAGCTACACATAAATAAATCATGGACATCTTGCAATACAGTAAAATACTTAGGCATTGTCATCTGTTGCTTATTACAGTTTCATTTACATTGGAATTTTCTTTGTTTTCTTGCAACAGTTGTGTTACTGTATTATTTTAAAACTAGTCAGTAATGTGAATAGAAGAGTCTATCTTTGCATTATTCTGGCCAATATTATATTATATTGTGTAAGAAATGAGAGCTAAATCAATTTTAATGCACTATTTTAATAAAATGACAACCACAGTTCTCGATTGCAATTATGGAGATAATTACAATTTCATTGGTACTGCTTAATATTAAGAATACAAAATTTACCTTTGATGAACAGTTCATTATGTAAGATGAACCCAAGCTATTTTTCTTTTAAATTGTATCTTGGCTTGTTTTATTTTTTAACTTTGACTGTTTAATAAAGGCATAAAGGGTTTTACAGGTAGGGTACACAGAAACAGGCTGACTGGTTCGACATCAAATTCCTGTACAGTGATTTGAGAAAAAAACATTAATTTTGAAGCAGCTCTGGAGGCTGAGTATAGAGATTATTAAACATAAGTTTTATATATGCAGAAAAATTGCTTTTGCATGAATTCACTTTTAAAATGTTAATATATGCATAAGAAAATTGTGTTTCTTAATCTCTGAAGAAACACTTATCACTAGGAACCGCTTAATTCTTTTCCTGTGCTTGATTTATTAGCTTATGAAATTATGGTAATAGTTTGCATGTTAATGGTTTTGGGGCTCAAATGACCTGATTTTAATAATGAAGTAATTTATGCAGTAAATGTAATCAGCATCTATGAATCTCACTTAAAAGAACATATCAGTGATTACCTATGCTAAAAACAAATGACTGTCAGCATGGTATACACTCTGTGTTATGACAGGCAAGCGGGATGTGTTCAGCTCAGCACACCCTTTAGGCTGGCTGGGTCCTGCTCTGACAAACACCACTGAGGCTGGCAACTGCAGCTCTAACTACTGTTTACAGACCTTCCATTGCAGACTGACTTCCTCTCTTGGTCATCTTCTATGGAAAAGGACAAGGATAGGAGTTGGGCATCACCAGATCTGAAGTCCAAGCTGGAGTCAGCAAGAATTCCTCCACGCATAGAAGAGTCCTGTGGCACAGAGACCTCACACATCTGGACAAAAGCGGGTTGCAGGAAGAGAGGATAGTGTTTGTTTAGGGAAGAAGTTGTCAGTTTTATGAATTCTAAGAAAAAGGAGACTTTTATTAAGGATTTGACCTGCATGGCATATAAAAGATGCAACCCCCTGCAACATTTGGTAAGCCTATGTCAAACGGATCCATCACAAGGATTCTTTCCTAAAACATCTGTATTTACAGACCTGCTCACTGTCAGGATGTATATGAACCATGCCTCTGTTTCCTTGTGTCGTTTACAGTGCTGTTCCCCAACATGAGGAGAAATACTAGACTGGGCTTTGAAAAGCAAACAGCAATGCTTTCTTTGCAGTAAGGCAAGCTTGTGTTTAGATAACCTGCTGAACACTGAGATTCATTTTGGTATAAAAGATTCAAAAATATATTACTAGCTGCCAAATATGATCTAACTGTTCAAACACACAGACGGAAGCTGAGGGAGGTCAGATTGGATATGAGCCAAAATGTGTAAAGTCAATGGAAGAAACCCCATTGATTCAGCAGAGCTGGATCATTTGTTCACCAAAGAAATCCCTAAGGGCCAGAAGTCCTCACCACTTCCAAGGACCAAAACTGAACAACTACATTTTGTAATTAATAAATACTTTGCATGCAGCACCTCAAGCCTGATACAAAACTGTCTTCAAACACCATTTCCAGAGCTGCTCATTTTTCAAAGCAAAAAGGTGTTCTGTTCTGGAGTATGGCTAATGCTCTCTATTCCAGAATTCAGACCGTTAGCTTTATGGAATTTATGTCATATCCTAACGGGAAAAACAAGCAGAAGGACGAGATACTTTGGCATTTTTAAAGTTTTATTTTCTCTGTCATAGGCTCCATGTAAGCCCAAGGAACGTGCAACAGAAGCTCTTCGAACCCTGCTCCTTCCCACAGACTGTGGTGGCGCTGAGTAGGGCCTCCCAGAACCTCACCAAGGGAGCCATGGGAGTGAAGGCAACCTAAAGCCAAGGCTGCTGCGGGCACGCAGCTTCAGCGGATGGCGAAGCTGACCCTCCCCATCAGCCCTGGAGAGGGGCTGGACACGGCAACACGAAACCTTCTAAAAGCGTCCCTGCGGAGGCAGAGACAGGGCTTATTCTTCAAGCGGCAAAGCCCCCAGCTCCCGAGGAGCCCCGGCTCAGCTGAACTCCGCTGGTGTAATCAGAGCAAACCTGATCAAAGGCTGTGTGTTTGCTTTAGACGCGGATGCCATGCACGCTGTTGCCATGGCGCCGTGACAGCTTAATGAGCTGTCGCCCGACACCCGAGTCGCTGTTACCAGGCACACGCGGCTGCCCTGCCCCCGCTCCCCGGAGAAAGGAGCTTGTGCAGGCTCAGGGAGAGAGAGGCTCATCGATGAGCCCTGCCTGCTCCGAGCTGCCGGCTCCGTCCCTCTCGCAGGCCCAGACATCCCTGTCTCGCCAAACAGGATTTCTGGAGGTGAAATTTCCCCTCCTCCATTTCCCTGTGTTGTGCCTGGAGGACATTCCCCTGACAAGAGGGACCTGCTGTCGGCGGCAGAGGCAGGGTCAGCAAGGCGGAAAATAAAAGGAGAAATTTCAAAGTTCAGACAGTTTTCTTGGCAGACTATGACAGCTCAAAGGGGTAAGGATCTGTCTGATGTTTACTTGGAAATCCAACAAGAATAGCTTGCCGCTGACAAACTAGGCTCACAAACACAAGCCCAAGCCGCAGAGCCCCAGCGCTGCTTCCCATGGGACACACACACACAGACACCCGGACAGCCAGCACCTGCGTTTCAAAAACAAACAGGAAAATTCCGGCATGCTCCGTCTCCCCTGCTTGTGGGAATCTCAGCCTCCCTGGCTGGGTCAGGACAGGGGGCCCTGTGGTTTCCCTGGCTGGGAGAGGAAAGGCAGGGCTGCCATAAGGGCCTCTGCTCCCAGACAAAGGCTGGGTGCTGGGAAGGCGGCAGCATCCCCTGCCTACCATTCTGACTGAGAGCTTTCCACAAGTGAAGGGGAATGGAGGCTCATATTTGTTGGGGGAAGAGTGTGAAATCTGCAGGGAAGAGCGGGGGGAACTGTAGTGCTTCCTTATCTGCTGTGCCTTGGGTAGGGAGGCACATGTAACCACGGCTGCTTAGCTGCAGCATGGGAGGCTGGGATACTGGCGTTTAAGCTCCAAGCACCGAAACACAGTATTTACAAGTGGACTAATTTTCTCTGGGTATAACACCGCACCTCCAGAAATTAGCTTGGTAGAAACCAGTTTTGTATTTACTTATCTGCGTTAAAGCAGAACAGAAACATATCCCAACGCACACAAAATGTTAGGTGATTTGAAGCTATCAGTGTGTTCATTAGCTGGCTTAAATAACAGCAGACTGTTAGCACAACCATCTTTGTTTCATGCTAGTCTTGTTTCTTACATCGTGTCTTGATTTAATACCAGGCTTTAAATACTTCTGGGCAAGAATTTGTTTCCCTATATACTCATTTTACCCTTAATAAATAAGCCTGTGTTCTAACAATGCCTGTAGTTTCTAAAATGTAATCAGCAATAATATTTATTGCTTTTTTGTGTGCCCATCCAGAAAAAGAAAATTGTTGCCAGAATAATGCTCAGAACAATAACAGGATGCAAATGTGCACCCTATTCTTCCAGCCTGCATGCTTCACTCAAGAATCATGTCAGTTCGAAACCTGACCAAATGAGGACTTCTGATTTGTGTCCCAGGCATCTTTTTGCTGGATTTGTCACAACTAATGCCCAATTGCTTGTCTCTCTTCACATGCCAGAAATGTATGTAGGCCACAATGGAAAATTTACAGATTTGGTTAAAAAATTGCTGTGATTTCAAAAATAGGTGTGAAGAACAACATATTGCAAGCTGAGAGGAGAATAAAAAATATGGGATTCAATGTATTCACGATTTTGCAAACAAAAAGGAGAGAAAAAGCCCATCTTCTAGTAACTGAATACTCCGATAATGCCTAGAAATGGTTAACCATAGGGATGCGAGGTTTTGCACATCTCTGCCTCTTCACTCCCCACTCCCACTCCCGAATCCAACATCTCCTGCCTCCTTCAGTGCTGTTTCACGGCTCTGTGACTCCTCTCCTCCGCCTGTGACCTGCCTCTCAGAGCATCTTTCTCGCTCCCCCCTCCCCAGCAGAGCAGCCCCAGGCCAGGGTGACCTCTCCCTTGGGATCTTTTGTCTCATGGTCTCAGACAGCGCGGAGTGACAGGGAGCAGGAGTGACAGCGAGCAGGATCCCCACCCCAGCGCCTCCCTAATCAAGCGGCGCTCACACAGCTCACACGCCTGCCTGCAGGCTTCTCTCTTTAATGTGACATTGATCATCATGACACAAAATGGTCACAGATATCACTTCCTAAAATTCAGGAATGTGACAGCTAGAGACAGAATCGCTAGTCTATGGCCTGAAGACTATACGGATTATTCAGGTCAGGATAAATCAGGATGGATATTTGCCCTACTTCCATATTCTAGCTATTAATAACCAAAAGCACGCCAGATTGTGGCTCGTTCTGTGCGACTGCACAAGGGAGCAACGCTCCCTCCCCCATGCCTCCACATACACTTGCACAGACGAATATTTTTGGCTAACATTCGAAAGCCATTCGCAAACCCAGCCCCCGAGCTCAGAGTAAAGCCCCAAGCACATGGAGGCCCTCCTTCACCAGGCAAGAAAGGGAAGCCAAAGCAGGCTGAAAAAAGATACGGGAGACCTCTCCTGGTCTACTGCCCCAGAAACCCCGAAGAATGCAAGCTGCTGCTCTCCTCTGTGTTCTTCAAGGCACAGCACAGTTCAGTCAGTCAGGGCTCACCCCTTTCCCAAGTACACTGCCACAAAATGAATGTCCTCTTGGGGAGGCAGAGAAGCTACCTAGGGAAGCACAGCCACACTGCTCCTGGCAAGGTTTCTGTCCATCACACCTATACAGGATTTCAGTAGGAAGAAGCAGCACTTCCTCCCCAATACTGAAAAGGAGAGACCATACAGCTACAGAATTAAATGAAGTTGCACCTTCCCCAGATTTAAAATAGCAAGTGAATTATCCTCCATGTTTAGTCAGCGGTCACCGTTTAGGAAGATGCAAGGCAGAAATTGCACAGTGTCTCTTTGCAGAATACTAGCTTTTGTGAGCCACCTTTAAAATTTTGGAAGATCAAGCCTCAGAAGCCTGAAGCTCTGCTACTTTTAAAACAGTCTTTCAAAAGCCAGCTTTTGCTTTTGGTTGCAAAGGGGAAAACAGAGATATTTTTCAGACCACTGACATGGAAGAAAAACTGCCCTGACAGCTGAGACAACTTCCCTGAATAGGATCCCTCTGCTCTTGGGAGTTGGAAAGCTATTCTCTGCCATCCCTTTTGGGGCACTTATGCAATCTGCTCTAGCAACTGGTGCCAGTTCAGTTCAGCTATAGACCAGACTCTCTGGACTGTCTAAATGCCATTCCCTGGATTGGCCTAGGAATAAAGCCTTTATGCTTCTCTCAACCACCATATTCATGGTTTATTACTGTAAACCATTATGGCTAGTCCCAGTCCATAAAATGCCACTGGTTCCCATTTTAATTCCAAAAAGTTAGCTCTTGTGCAGCGACTGCAGCACACGGCAGTTAGGCAGCACTAGATGAACTGTCTTCTGTGTTTCTAGACACTACTCCATATTTTATTTATCAGCTAAAAGCCAAGCAAAATAACAATAACAAGAGTAGGTGGAGTGCCAAGAGCAGCACACAAGCCTCAACAACACTCATTTTCCCTCTCCTGCTTCTCCCGCTCTTGACTCTGATCTTAGTTAACACGAGGCCTCAGTGACTGCAGTTCATAATCCCTGCATCTTTGGTCCTCTGCTGAGCAGAGTGCTCGTATTTCTGTGCAGTTTCAAACAGGCTCTTCCTGCTCAGCTCATTTAATAACTAGATTTGCTAGATCTCTATGCATTATTTGGCACAGAGCATAATAAGCAGTTGCCAAGTCCTATCTTGGGTTACTCTTCCAGAGATTCTTTAAGCTGGGGAAATAAAAAGTGTCCTTCGCTTTATTTCAGTAAGAAAACCTATGTTTTTTTCTGCTTCCTTTGATTCTAATCATAATATTATCCTGGACAGAGACATCTTCAAATAAATACTGGTCAGAGGTTTCCTGAGGACCTGAACGGAGAAATGTTAATAAAGTAACAGAAAGCACACTCTAGTCTCCCCTCTGCACTGGACTGTTCAGCTAAAGCAACTGTATTTTTGCTTATGAAGGTACAAGTTGGTCTAAATCCTCCACAGCAGTCCAGGAATCTGCGTGTGCTGATAATTGCGCATTCACTTACTGATTAACACAGGTATCTCTATTTCCAGGAGTACTGGAGCTCCCTCACCGAAAACAAGAAGGAAAATCTCCAGGGTTGTTATATTGAAAGGTCAGCAAGGAAATGAGAGGCAGCTTGGGGAAAGAAGAAAAATCGTGTAGCACTCCCATTTTACCAACAGAATTTAAAATGGACTTTTAAGGATATAGGTAAATGGAAAAAAAATAATATTTCCTTCTCTTTGCATCCCTGCTAACAGAAAAAAACCAGCAATCTGGGTCACTGGCCTTTCTAAATTAAGGGAGTCAAACATATCATTAAGGATGGCAGAGGGAACAAACCCTCAGAGGAAACACAGAGAAAAGGCAATAGAGAGCTCAAGGACGCAGATGGAGTCCAAAGGTTTTGAATTGAGCTAATCTATGAGCAGAGGTAGAAGGTGAGAGGGAGATTTCTCTTCTTATTGCTTGTCCCTATCAGTCAAAATCTGAAGCAGGAGATCTGATTGTCCCTTTCCTTCATGGCTCAATAGCTATGATAGAATATGGTCCTCCTTTTCAGACCTAAGCTATATGAGTTAAGAATGACTGCTGGGTTGACAGCTGGAACTGTTTGTAACATGGAAAAAAACACTTTGGAGAGAGAAAAAGGAAAAATGGGATTGTGTCCACTTAGAAGTGAGATTCAAATATGGGAAAAGCTTATTCTTGAGATACAGTCAGCCTCTTTTTACTGTAGATGCTTATTGCTGTATTGGATCCCACATTGTAATTAGCCATTGAAGCATCAAATGATGAAAGTTTGATTTCATTTGCAAACATACATACATACATACATACATGTGTGTGTGTGTGTATATATATATATATACACCCATACAAGATGATGTGTCATCAGTGCAAAATACAAAGACTTAACAAATTGTGTAATTACACAGTTCCTGCACATTTTCTGCTACTTTTCCTATAGTATTTGAACATGGCTCACCATGCTATCAACGGCTTTTCATTATTTAAATATTTAAGCTGCTAATTATCATATTTCTACATTATAGAACTATGAAATTTCATGCCCTCTTATAAAAGATACAAATATAAAATTGACATTGTATGAGAGGGCCTTTTGTTCAAATACAATACTGGCTTTGTGGATAACAAAAACATATATAAAATGTGTTTTTCTATAGTCACTACTTATTTTTCTTATTCCCTGTATTATAGAACATGTGCTAATATTTAGGGAGGCCTGCTGGAGCTCTTACAGAGTTATTTTTTCCTGCCTGACATTACCAGTGCTATTTTCCTTCATACATCCTTCAGAGAAGCACTTGTCCAATAAAAACCTTTCTTCTTAAGGGAAATTCCCTTGCAGAATACCGTCAGCAAGAACTGATACCAGGCAAGCCAGGAGGAAGCTGCATCGGAGTCATGCGGAATCCATTTCCCAAACAAATCTAAACTCAACCTCATGTTCCTCTGCTTAATGAGGCAACAGCTCTAAGTTCCAGTGCCGTGAACAAGCGATGCAAATATGCTAACACATTTCCTGGGAGGCTGCTGGGAGACAAACAACTTGGCAGCAGCAGACTATGGACTTATCAAATACCTACACATATTTATGAAAGTCCTATTAAAACAACAGGCTGCTTCTTTCCCATGTCTGTGTAGCCTGTGCACAATGGGAGCCTCTTTCTGTTCACTCTCTTCAGGGAGCTACTCCTTTTTTTTCGATCCAAAAAAAAGAGAAGCGATGGCCTCTCTCTCTTTCTTCCCTTCCATGAGTATTTGAGATTTACAAGGTTTTGTTTGCTTCACTGAGAAGTGGAAAAAAAGACTAAAGAAAGGTCAGATGCTCACAACAGCATATCTTTTTTCTTGTTCTTATGAAAGGGTAATATTTGCCTATCTAAAAGCATTTTATTTATTTGCTGAGCAGAAGGTAGGAAGGACTTTGGAGGCAGAACATATAAAGTTAAGTCTGGTTTTGCAGAGGCAATCAAGAAGGGTTGTCAGGAGATAATTCTGAGAGATCAAAAGTCAGTTTAGCTCTTGGACACAACTTGGGTGTTCTTACTGACAAACATTGTCACCTAATTCCTGTGAAGATATCATCAGCGTTACAAAGGACAGCAATAATCCCACTTCAAATGCTTTCTGCAAAAAGACTTCTTTCACCAAGGAATTGATTCACTAGGAAAGTCTAATTTCTCTAACCAGCACCAAAATTCCAAACTCATGCTAATCTCCGATATGTTTCTATAAAAGATACATATATGAAACATGCGTGCACTTATTAATTGTAGCTGTCCATGTATGCCAATCCAAGATTCATTTGTGTTTCTATTGGACCAAACAGGAAATCAAGGACTCTAAGAAAAGTCCATGTCGTACAACCATTATTGGGCAGCCTTTGGACCCTGCCTAGGATATTATGTAAGCTTCAACACTTAAACATAAGCATGTTTAATGAACAAATTTCTTATGAGAGCTAAAAATTGAGGAGATTCTTTATTAAACATCATCCATATCTTGAGAGTTTGTTACACATTTTGACAGTAACTCACCAGGCCCTAATAAATATTTTATTCAACTACCTCTGCTTTGAAGCTCTAAGCAGTAAAAATATTTTTCTTAAATGACGGATGAAGAACCTGTTTTGGTCACAGCATGATACTGAGCCAGCTTGGCAAAATAGAAAGAGCATCAGCTACCACTGTGCACTGGTGTGCCCAAGAAGTTACAACTGGGTTTATTTACAAGGTGAATTAAAAGTTTGGGATGTGTTCCATATAGAAATGAAACTGAGTATCTCCAGGTGAGTGGTGAGAATTTGTTGGGGGCTTTTTTTTTCTTGACCACATCAATCTCTAGTAATTTGATTATTAATATTCAGTGACTCAGTCACTAGGGAATACAAAACAAACATGGTAATATTTTTTTGACACTTTAGGAACACGTATATGAATCTTGAAGTTCAGAGATGGACTGGCTATGCCAGGTAAGTTTAAGAAATTACTTCTCCACAATTATTTGCTATCCCTTCATCAACACTAAGATGGATATATGAGGTTAGAATAACAAAACTAACTATTCATCAAGCACCAGAGATTAGAAGACCTTCACCTGCAACTTTTCCTCCTCCTCTGCCCCACACATGCATCAGGCTAGGAAAAAAAAGCAAATAACAACCAGTCCTCTGGGCAAACAACCTCAACCTTCAAGATGCTGTAGGCTAGAAAAATAATCTTGTATCAAGTAAGCAGACAGACCTTCTTGAAGAATCATCCTGGATTGGGAAAGAGACCTTGTATCATAAAGCTATCTCTTATAGCTGGTAAAAGAACCATCTATGTATCAGTTGGCCTGGAGGCAAACTGGGAAATAAGAATGGGAAGTCTGAAAAAACTAAACTATTCTTGGACCATCATTGTTTTTTAACCCACCAAGTTAAAAACCGTTAGGACTTCCACATTAACCCTGGTGTATGGACACTGTGGAATTCCACAAAGGTGAAGAGCCGCCTCCTGAGCAAAATAAGCTTCATTTTCAAAGCAGTGGTTTGAGGTTCGCCCACGCAGGAGTGAAATCATTGAACCAAGGTCAGCGATGTCATTCAGGACAGTCCCAGACCACAAAGCACATGCGTGACTCACTTCTCAGAATCTAGGAGTGTCTGGAAGTGCCCAAGGTGCTGTTTGAACTTTCTTCTAGAGGTGAATTTCAACCACAGATGTGAAAATGATTGAGGGTCAAATGTACAGTGAAATGGATATTCTGGAAAGGGAAGGGAAGAGGGAGGAAAAGAAAAAATAATACTGGCATACTGGAGAGCAGGGCACCAAAGGAAGCACACAAGACAGGGCAGAGAGCCTCCATGACTTTGAGATTTGAAGCTCAGTATCCTGGGAAAGCCTGGCTCTCTTGCCCGTGTCTCGTACTGTGAGCTAAAATCTTTAGCGACAGAAATAAAATGGAAACACAGACTCTTACTTCTCAGCTGTACTTTCCCAAAGTTTGGCTCAGGATATCTAAAGGGGCAGGAGCCAAACTTTTATGGTTTTAGGCTTTCTAACCTGGGGCATACAAGCTGGCCAATGCTCTTGGTGATTGTACAACAGATTGCACTACCCCGTGTGCCACAAAATCATCTGGTGAGCTGCAGTGCAGTTTGCAGCATCTATCCTGCAGACATCCAAGGAGCTAACAGCAGAGGCTGCTAACTATGGCAATAGGTATCTTAGGAATAGCAAAGGAGGTGTAGGTACCATCTGCCTCTTTTTGTGTTAAGTTCAACCCAGTTACTATCAGTTCATCGGGATTGGAAAACTTTATTACACCCAACAACAAAACCAAGGAATTAAAAATAAAATTTTAAAAAAAGCGCAAAAATTGTCTCACGTTCAGTCACTGAAGGTGGAACAAGAACAACCCTGGTACAAATATTTCAGTCAAATAAACAGAGGAATTCAGTCGATGCCAAGAAATCTATAGTAAAGAGTCTCATTTAGGAAACTGTAACAGCCTGCACAGTAGGCTTCAGCGTAGTATTTTCATATGACATCCTAACAACAAAAGCTGATGAAATTTCATATTGTTCACAGTGAAAAGAAAACACTAGTTCTTTTTTCACTGTCTTTGCATTGGTTTAATCTTGCCCCGGTGTATTTTAACTTAAGCCAATCTGGGATGTTAACAGCATACAAATACGCTTTTCCCGTGAGCTGCCTGGGAAGGGTTTTTTGAGCTGAAATTGTGTTAAGCTGATTACTTCTTTTAATTTCTCCTTAATAATTGAGCATTTTTAATTGTTCGAATCCTAACAGCTGATATAGCTGTTTAGAGAGTCAGGGGATGCAAATGAAGACTGAGAAATTATTTCAATATAAACGCATGAACTCTATGCCATGGCAACAGCAATTTTTCATTAAATTATAGATTCCTCAGGGTTGCTTTTTCCATATTGACAAGATCATTTCATAGTGAGAGGAGGTAAGGGAAAAGAGAGATCTTACTGAAGAAACAGAATTGTTGTGACGAGCAATTAACAACATATATCCCAGCATGTCAGAGTGGGTCTTCTCCTTTCATTTCACGAAATAGACTGATTATAAAAATGCTTCCCATTTGAGTGCCACAACCCTAATGCAGTTTGCATCAGGCTCCATTTTCCCTCAGGCTGAAAAAAACTGACATTGACAGGAATACTGGATGTGTTGAACCTGCCATCACCAGCCTGAAAAACCTCTGTCCTCACCATTGCTCACACCTTCCAGTGAATGACCTGCTTGTGCAGACGGGGCTGTTTCAGTTCCACTAAAGAGTCTGCTGTCACACAGATTCACATTTTTCCATTTCTCTCAAATATATATGTGTGTGTGTGTGTGTGTGTGTGTGTGTGTGTGTGTGTGTGTATATATGCTGTTTTCTTAATGTAATCTCTTTTCTTTCTCTCTTTAAAATCCATCCAAACCAAACCAAACCCCAAACCCGTTACACCAAAGCCAGCCCAGAAGCCTCCAGAACATCCACTCCACGGGCACTCTAGGTAAATGATTCACAAGGAGTGGAAATAACGTAAAGGTATATTTACATGAGTTCTTTACCTTCATTTGCAGATCACAACAAAGATGGTATTGACAGAGCTGTGACAAAACGTGTCTTGGTACATACTAAGGTTTTGTTGTTGTTTCTTTGTATTTTCATTGCTTATGGGAACTGTGGTGTCTTCCCCTCCGAGTATCACTACACAGTTCCTTAATGGAAAACTAAATGGGTCCTTGGGTTTCCTTTTCCAAGGTTCCACTCCTGGTTATAAAGAGCTGTCCTTTAAACCAAACAGTTAGAGAGTGGAGGTGTTTCTCTTCTATTTACATATGCCAGAGTGAGAAACAATACTGAGCAGTAAATCACAGCTCAGTAGTGGCTTTCTGAAGGAGTTGTGTCTAAACTGAATGTTAGACAGTGTAACCCCGGCGTGCTAATGGTGGCCTACAGTCTGTCTTTTAGTGACAAATCTGTGTATAGTTAAAACTTCTGCTACTGGAAGGCTTAAACTGGAGCAAAAGGTTTATACAGACTCTATTGGTTGCTATTGCTAAGACTTCTTGTCTGCACCAAAGTCTTCCATTTCAACCTCAGTTCCAGAAGGCTTTCCTATAGGGAAACAGCAAAAATTAACCCTCACAGTTTTCTCTACTTTCAAACTTCTGGGCTGTCTTCCACCCTTGAAATCATGGCTACTTCATGGCAACTTAAAGAGCTGCGTAACATCTGTACAAAAACCAGAGTGCTGAAAAAAATCTAACTCAGAATTTTTCTCATTCTGATTTCAAATTTTAAAAACGTTTAAATGGCACAAACCTAGAGGCACTGCAGAAAGCAGTCACAGAAAGGAGAGCACAACCACTTATTTTTGGGTCTAGAAAATAAACCCTATTTCCAAAATCAAAACTTTACAAGACTTCTTGTTTTATTGGACTTATTATTTCAACACACTGAAAGAAAACAGGCCTTTCTCCTGAGATTGTGGAGAACATGGTAAAAGGGGATCCCATACACGGCAATGATCAGTGATCGTTAATACTTTGCATATCAGGATTCCCTGAAACTAAAGGTGCATAAGAGAAAGCAGAAAAATAGGGTGGAATGTGCAATTTGATTTTCGGTTTGCAGTGTTCAAATTCTAATACTGATCCTCAGGGATGGGGTGGTACCAAAGGCCTTAAACCTCCTATGTAGAAACAGTATTTTTGAGGTCCATAACTGACAGCTAAATTAAGTTTTCTTTCTCTATTTTTCCTAAGATTATCATATGAGAAGAGCCGCGTCTTCAAAAAGGCGTTTGTCAAATACTCTTCTATAAAAGCTATATCTTCAAAAGTTATATTTGCACATACTAAAGCAGTACCTCTTCCTGCAGTGGGCTCTCTAATATAAGCAAGTGCTGGCCTGAGATTACAACATATGCACACACACACATCCAGTAAGAGATATTAAATCTGATGTTTCCAAATACTTAGATGGGAAGAAATTACATTTTAACATCAGGCACTCCTTTTTGGGGCTATCCTAGCCTGACCTCCCTCACCTTTGAAGTCCCTGCTTACAAAATCTGATCGGCGATTTCCCTGTCACAGTATCTAAAGTCCAACCTTTATCACAGCACATGGACTCCTTCCTCTCATAACACTTGTGAGGAGCTTGTTTGGTGCCTTTTGTTGTTTTTGGTTGTGTTTGGGTTTCTTTATTTGTTTGTTTGCTTTTAAAGACTCCCATTAGCCTGACCTATTCAGAAGTCTGGTAAAAATGCCAGAAAATGCTAGCAGAGTGATCTTGCCCCCACATTTGTTAGCTTCATGATACATGTAATTCTCTGTTAGGAGCACCTGGGAGATGACTGCCTCCTGCTGCTAGCCAGCTCTGCACCAGCCATGGCAGAGCATTAGAGGAAATTACAGAATCACAGCTGGCTACTGGTTAGCAAAACCGAATCTTCTGCTCTCATTTTGAGGAGAAGGGAGGCAGGACAATATGCTGCAAATTTTTTTTACAAATTCCTTCAAGTTATACATAGAAAGGAAAATAGCATAAATACTTGCAACATGTTTCTCTCTTCCCTGTGCTTTCCAAATGCAGTTTGTCCACATTTTCTAACCAATCATTCCACTAAAACCAGTTTATAAATGGTGGAGGGTTTACCGATATGTTTGGAAAGAATACACTTGTCACAGAACAAATTCCCCTCTGTGTTTTACATACAGTGGGTCAATTATTTCATTTGAAGTCTTAAAATGACTTTAGGCAGAAGTGCACAAAGGCACAACTTCAGATGCAGTAGTGGCTTTGCCTCATTTTATTGGTCAATCATCCAGTACTTCAGCCTAACACCTGTTCAAAATGATCCGTCTCACTCCTGTTTCAGGTTGCATTTGCTTTGTTATTTCTACAGAGCCACCTACAAAGTTTCTGGAAGCACCAAGCTTGGTAGCTGTCTGCTCTAACAGTCTCTAGGTATGTAAATGAGCTGGTTAGTACACAGACTGTTCTCAGGAAGATTCACTGGCAAGAGTTGTAAAAGAGGAGCAATAAAAATTATCTCTAATTTGGACAATAAAAATGGCAGATCTTTACTAAAGGATCACTTCTAAAACCTGCTTTCTAAGCATCCCACTCACCCAGAGTACGGGGGCTGCCTGTTGGCACTGGAGGTTGTATTTAATGTTCAGAAAAGCAAGGAGAGGAAAAGCACAAGCCTGTTCCCCTCTATAGATTTATTCATCATGGAGAGAAGCCACTGAAAACGGGGTGTGTTTTTCCCAGACTATTTTACATTCAAAACAACAGCCCTGTCTGCACTGGAAAATTCCACAGTATGTGGAGACCTACAGAGGGACTGAACGAAGGGACTTGGAGAAAAAGGTACATGTCTGAACTAGACTGAATAAGGGTAACAATGCTCAGAATAAACCTCACTCAGACCTTCTGAAGTTCATCCAGGAAAGTAAAAAAAAAAAAAAAAAAGAAAAAAAAAATCCAGATTGTAATTTGCCTGATAGTTCTAAAATGAATAGTATTTCCAACTAGCAAAAAAACCCTCCCATGCTTCTCCACCTGACATTTACCTCCTTTCAGGCATTGTTAGATAAGAAAATCAAGTTTCGGAATGGAGAAGTTGCATAGTCTTAAACAATCATTCGTGGTGGTCAGTGATGTCAGTGAAAGCTGATTGTGCTCAGCTCCCTGCACTCAACAGTGGCTGTGCTGACCAAAGTGTGTACACACATGCACACAGCCCCGCTTTGACAAAGATACAGGAGCTTCTTTGCCCTGTTCATCAGGTGTTCATAAACCCTTCAGTGCTAGCTCAAGCTGTATTGCTGTGAAATCATCAGCAACCTGAGAAAGGCTCCTATATGAAGGGTATGTGCATTCAGTACTCCGATGCGCCCCGTAAAACACATTTAGCACAACACGTGCACATAAACTGTCACAAACACAACACACAAACACAAACTGTCCATGTGGGAAACATGTTCACTATGGCTATTCAGAAAACTCATTAAAAACTACAAGGTGTGTTCAACTGGATCTAAATCTTTGTTCTTATGATTCAGATGCTAGTAGTGCTGGGAAAATACCCTGAGAGCCATGAGAGCATTCAGGGAACTAGACTGAAAGTTAAACAGAGCTTCCACGTTGCTTCTAGAATAGCCATGTTATAAAAATTTTACTCTTAAGAGCCTTTCCAGATGTAGCTAGATAATACTGAACTCTGTTTCCACTAAGAGATTTAGGAATTGTATTAGCTCACATGGAAATAATTTTTTAACTAGCTGGGAGTGGTTCCCTTACAGTTCCTGAAGCTGTTCCCCCATGCTCATATCCCCTCCTCTCTGGCTCATTTTAGGAGCTACACCCAGTGTGCAAAATGACCTCTGCACCTAAAGAGGCACAAACTATTTTGTGCATGGAAAGAAAGTAATATGGTCACTGACAGGCTAAGAGCACTGTAAGAGCCAAAGCCAAGCTTTGTACAGTTTTTACCTGACAAAAGCCAACAAGATGGACCTGTCTTCATAGCACTGTGATGACATACAATGACTTCAGCTTTACAGGGTCCTCGAATATTATGACCAATGTGGCTTCCCATATGATGAGGTAAGAAACTGAGAAGCTTGGAAAACCTGGACTTGTATTTTCTTAAAGTCTGTAAACTTGAAAGATCCTCTTCATATAGTCTGGAGATCAGAAAAACAGGATTATATAAAAATCAGTGATGGTAGAAGAAAATACAGTCATATTTAGACATAACAGCAAAGATTCAGTGCTGTATACTGAGCCATCAGGATGTCTTTTCAAGTGAACTTTGTCTCTTGTTTCTCACCAGATTCTTTGGCCTACTCACATAATTTTTTTTTCAACCATCTATCTGGGTATATTTCTGAGGTATTAGACTCCAAAATATCACAGCAGTCAGGATAGTTTGTAAAGAACAAGATACAGGCATGCATGATGGGGAGAGGAGAGGGTGAGGAAGGAAACTCAAATGGAGGACAGCAGCTGGATGACAATCCCAATGCTGCAGAAAAAAGAAGTGAGTAAGGCTATCAGCCAGAGAGATTAATTATCTGCAGTATAATAAATATACAGAATTACTGTCCAAGTAAAAGACTACTCAGGTAGATAATACTGATTGGTCAGAAGAACAGAGCAAAGGAAAAAGCACAAGGAAGAAAATGGGACCACACTGTCTTTTCAAGGCAGCTTTAAATATGCTGTTCTCTGCTTAGGATCTGGCTCATTGTATGAAGCCAAATACCTCAAGAAACCACATCTACTTACCTTAGGATCTCCCTTCTCTCTGCTCTCCACCACTACAGTGGAATCAGGTTTTCTACACTGATATTTTGTGCAATGTCTATATGAAGGGCCATCACTCTGTGGCCATGGTCTCCCACATTTGTATGTCACTATAAAAACAAGCCCACCACCAAATGCAGGACATGCAGCAGACAGAGCCTACACAGACTCTGCGCTTGCCTTGTGTTATCCAAGGGCGCCATGACCAGCACCAAGCTGCAGCCACAGCACCAGCTCACAGGTGTTTCTCCAGCTTAGATTCCCTCACACAAGTTTCTACACACAAAACTGACACAAGTGAACCGAGTTATTCTTCCTACATAAGCCACTTATTATAACTATTGTTATGTGTTTAGGAGTAAGACGCCACCCCCCCCCACTTCAGTATGAATGAATGGATAGAGATATTCAGCCTGGTTATGTTATTAGTAATTTAATCTGTCTTTCAAACTGCATTAAATCTGCCCAATGCATAGCCTCTACTCAGAATTTAAATTGTCAAATTAGTTTATTGATTAACTTAATTTTCTGCTGAATACAGCATCTGCATTTTAAAATGAGGCTTCATTACTTCTGTATTTTTGCTGTTTATCATTCACCGAGAAACTGACCCCAGAAATTTCATTATTCTATATTAATGTATAGCAGTAATGGCTATTTTATTCACAATCCTCAGAATGCAAATAGAGGAGCTGACATGGTGTTTTAATTGAATTTTACATGCCAGTTTGGAGTCACTTCCATTTAAATACAACTTAAATGTGGGTGACAGTTTGAATATCACTATGCTGTACGTCAAGAAGACAAACCGGTCAACCACAGCCCTGCTAACTATATGGATTTCCCGTCTTGCTAATGTAATTCCCTCCGGTTTGCACGTCTTGTAAGCAGTATTTTTGGAAGTAAACAACTGCAGGAAGAAAACACCAGGTTCAAAGAAGGTTTAGCTTATTTCCATTGAAGGAACTGGCCATGTGAGATCTGGGGCCGTGCTCTGCGGAGGGCAGAACTGGCAGGTACGAGACCTTTGTTACATCTGGACCCACTGGTTATTTCCCTATGAGTTGCTAAAGCATTCTTAGCTCCAGATCAAACAAATATGAGCTAGTGTGCCCTGCTGCCCTGAAACTGTACAAGCCAAAGTCAGGGTGTGTGGAGCATGACATGTGCACCACAGTCTCCCAAAATGAGGAGAGCCTGTGCTTCTCCTCATCAGACTGGTTTGATTCAAATAGGGATCATATGCAGTCTGTTAAAAAACCCAGGCAATTCTTATTATCACACACCAGAGAATCAGCTGCCCTTTCAGAGCTACATGTACTGGAACAACCTCCACTGTCAGTCTCTCTTTTTACCCTCTTTTCCTCCTTTTATTTTCAAAAACTTAATTTTTACTATTTACTTTAGTGCGTGAAACAGCTGCTTCATAGTAAGACAAACTTGCCAAGTCTGAGGCATTGAAGCCTGACCAAGTTTTGCAAGGTATGATTTATAGTTCCATTTTTCTTGTACATTGTGTGGAGAAGCCAAGAGTAAACAATCCTTTTAGATATCAGGAATCCAACAGTCTTGTATCCTAGGATAGCCAGTGTGAGGCAACTGGTCTAAATATATTTTTGTTAGATTTTGGCAACACTGTTTCTCGCCAGGCTTCATGTAAACCTGTAGAGATTATAGAGATATTCCCAACTCAGTTAAGTGGCACATATCATATAATTTGCCTATAGAATAGGCAGTTGACAAAAATTAGGGAATGCCAGCAGTGCAACAAATGCAAAATGTGTTTTAAAGAGAATCCCATTTATTTTTAAAATAAATCCTAGAAATAGAAACTCCCATATACACCTGATTTTTACAAACAGGAGGAGACCTACTCATTTGGAGTAGATTTGCATAGCCACACGGCTTGGATTTTATTAGCTGGCTAGATTTTATTTAAAAGAGAAAAAAAAGGTTGGATTTTATAAAAGCACTACCTTTTTGTTGTTGTTGCTTTTATTTGTTTGTTTGTGGTTTTGGGTTTTTGGGTTTTGTGTAGCCAGAAGTATCACAAAACAATTCCAGTTAATTTGGGCCAAAAATATTGAATACGTATTGTATTCTATTTCTACATACCAGAAAATGGTTTATTTTAAAACCAAATTAACCAGAAAAAAAAATCAGCACCTCCAGTACAAAACTACACATCAGAGACCCAGGATCTGAAGTCTGAAGCAGTGCTACTGAGATATTTATTTCACAAAGGGCTGTACATCGCAGGAGTCACTCTCAGCTTCCACCAGTGCCAGACAACACTGATGTCAGTGGCTCATCACTGCCAGTCTCCTTGCTGAAACGTGACCCTCCTTGTGACAATAAAGTGAAAGCAAAGCTCACAGGGAAAACGAAAACAGAAGATTTACTGAGCTGAATGCCATTCTGCAAATACCTGGGCATGCACAGCACAAAGAATTCTCCTGTGTCTGTGGTGCCAAGGGTGTCCACTGCTCTGCTGAACTCACCGAGAAGTGCAGCCTGTTCCTCAGAGGGCTCTGTCTGCAAAACTGTGTGGGACACTAAGCAAAGTTATTCTCTCCAGATTCCAAATCAGTTCAGTAGGAAACAATTTCTTAAAGCTCAGGGTGTTGGGACTGATTTTAATGGCCTGTTTTGTTGTATTTTCAAAGGCACACGTTATATGCAGTCCTCACCTTTTTACTTGGATGCACGTGGAGCTCTTGAAAAGCGACGTGATTTTCAATGCGGATGGAATGAGGTTTTATACCACTGGGACAAAAACCTTAATGTCTACTTTTTGTAAGTAGAGATTCCAAAAGTAAAACCTGTCTTGCCAAAAACAGGAAAAGGGATGACAGCTGGAAGTCAGATTTTTGGATGTGAATTAAGAGCGAGGAGAAGTGCAGCCATTGCTGGAGAGAGTGAGAAGAGGTTCATGGGGAGAAAAGTGTAAATTTGTTGTGTCTGTGTGGATGTTGATAAATATTCTGCCATCTCAATTAAAAAAAAAAAAAAAAATTAAAATATTATCAGCTTTTAGAAGACAGGGCTCTGTCTCTAAAGCAACAAAGCAAAGACCTGGAAGGACAGAGCTGCACCAGACAGGGCAGGTACACAGACCTGAGGTGGCTGTGTGGAGACCAAAGCCTGCCTTTTTTTTTCTGATTTCCAAGTTACATATTCAGGGCTCGATAATATCAAATTAGAATAAGCACTCTTGTAAACCAAGCACATTACAAGACAGGATAACTCTTAAAAGTACCATTTTCTCTACAGTGAAAATCTACAGTTAAAATTAATTTTGCTTAGGAACTGAGGTTTCATGATGAGATAGAAGCAGTGGGATGGGGAAGAAGTGTAAGATCTGGTCACTAGGGGAATTTGCTTTTAGGTCTTGCTTTTGACTGTTCATGAATAGGGTTTTACACCTTTCTTTGCCAAACATTTAGCAGGGAAGCTGGCACAGCTACAATAGGCACAGTCTCTCCATCTGAACCTGCAAGACATACCTGATGATAAAATATATGAAAAAACCTGTGTGCAAGACATGAGGTACTTGATAGAAAATAAAAGACTCTCTCACTCCTCACTCCACACACATGCTTTGGGTAATATTTGTGACAATAATCAGACTTTATTTAAGTCAAATTTATTTGAGACAATTTCTTGGTCAAAAAAAAGGGTTATTTCTATGGGAAAGATGGGTAGAGTATGAAAAAAAATAAATGAGGGAAAAAAAAATATTTAGTTAATTAAAAAAGAAAACTAGTAAAGACCAGGATCAGGAAACAGCAGTTTGTATCAACCTATTAAACTGATGGATAACAAGCTCCAGAGGGAGGAATTAAACTAGTCGAATGAGCCTTCAAGTCTCAGAAGAGAATTAAAAAGCATAATGTCTCATGTTGGGAAGATTGAACCTTTCTTTTGGTTTAGACAAAATAAAATTTATAGCTTTGTTTGGCAGCCATAAGTATTTTTTTAAAAGATTAAAATAAACATTTAGATTCCATTTTTGCAGTTCTCATAAAAGCAAACTCTATGTTTCAGCTGATGGGAATATTTCAAGAAATAATAGTGCCCTTCAGCCTACAGGTACGCAGACAAACATACAACTGCAAGATCAGCAGCTGCCCAGTATTCTCAGACTTCTGTGACCACAGGCATTGAAGCTGCCCCACAGAACCACATAATCAAAAACTCTTTAAAAACCCACAGCCCCCAGACAACCAAGAAAAACAAAATTGCCCCAGAGAAAGATAGAACCACAGAGTGTAATTTTTCCCCCTTATATGGTGCCCTAGATGTACAAAATGTCACAAATGCAGTCGGTGTGAACACAATTAGCAAATATGTCAATGTTCGATCTCCTTGGGACATGACAGGAGGCAGTAAACAAATGTTGTTCTTGATTCAGGGCCCCTTTTAGCAGAACACTGTGAAGCAGACTTGGTGCAAATGAGAAGGCCAGTGAAATCAGACACACTTTGCTTCTCCTGAGCCAAATCACTGCTGAGAATTCATCAACAATCCATAGTATGTTAAGAATGATGGAAGTGATTCTATACCGTCTGTGATGTACAGGTGTCTTTAATTATATTTTCCAAGCATGAGAAACAGCAGTCACTGGCAGATAAACTAAGTAAGAAAAGAGAAGATTAGAACACAAGAACAACTGAAGTTTGACAACAAAGAACTCCAGTGTTCCCAAAGAAAGAGGCACATTTCTTCATAGTCGGTACTGCCTGGAGAAGTATCTCCTCTTCCATTTAGAGTAGGGTGGGTGGAAGGGTGGATGCCTTTTTGCACAAGCTTTTCCAGATGCCCCTGATTATCCTCCCAGATGTGAGGAATGCATCTCTCTCGTGTGAATAAGGATGAAAATCAGGAGGTTCTGTAAAAATCTCACTGAACTCTGCCACTGGATGTACAGATTTATGCTTAATTTATCATCTATCTCTAAAGAAAAGATTTTGGTATTTACGTTTTATTAAGTATCTGGATAGCAAATAATAAACAAGATGCTGTTAATAAACAAGCACTGTTTACATCATTTTCCTGAAGTAAACACCAAAATTAAAAATGCAGTCTACAGAAGGACCAAACATTTTTTGGTGATAAGGTAAAGCAGATTTTTCCATCAGCAACTTGAATGTGTTCCAGCTACAGAAATCAGTAGCTTCACAGGTCAACGATGCAGAGGTGCATAGGCTGAATCCTGAAGTGAAAAAGGCAGCTAATGCTGGAAAAATGCCAAAGCTACATTGAAATTACTGGTGGCACCTTGACCTGACACAGCAAACAGAGGAGGGCATGTTGGTTAAGCTTTCAGTGAAATTGTCTGCAGTACTGGAAAAAGGCAGAGCAGTAGCAGGAAAAGCAAGATATTATTAGCCCTTTCAGTCAAAATGGGGTCTGTCAGGGCAACAGAACTGCTACAGATAGAAAAAGGGAGTATTGCTTTCCCTGGCTGATACCATCTGTGAGGAGGAGAACCCAGAAGTACTAGGTAAGTAGGTAAGAATATTTGGCTACCAAACTTACTGAAAACCAGCTGGGTCAAAGAGCAGACAGTCTATCTCCACTTGAAATTATTCAGGAAAATGAAAAACCGGGGGACAGCTGAAAAGATGAAAGATTGACATGACAAGATGGACAGATAAAAAGGGGGAATAGAAGCAATAGAAATCAGCAGAATTAGAGGGGGAGCAAGTCCTTGTTTTGTTATGGGACCCCGTGACTAAGCAGCCAGCAAGGTGTCCCAGTGGCTGTGTGCAACCATTTTACAGTGCTCTGCAGAAGGGACACTGCGATCCTACCCATTTTGGACCAACTCTTGCTAGAAGGTTCTTTCAGCAACCTAATTCCTGAGGCCAATTACAGTGCAAAACCAGCTGTCCCTGTGGGATGGTAGTACCAAGCTGTTTAATTCTAGACAGGTCCCTTCCTTCCACTGAGAACATGCAGAAGGACAGTGCCACAGCCCTTTTCCCATGTCACGACAAAACGCTTGCGCCTGTGTGCCGTGGCTTTCCTGAACAACCAGCAGGACCCCAACCCTGGTCAGAAAGCCCAGCCTAGGACATGCACATGGAAACTGTGGAGGAGACAGTTCCTTACCCCAAAGTTGCCCAAGAACAAGGGGAAGGACTTAGCTGCTGTAAGCAAAGAGCAATTCATGCTCTTTCTCCTACCCACCACTTTTGCAGTTTCTCATGAGACCTCCCTGGGGAACATGAATTGTCTCCTTTCAGCTGGGACCTTCCCCAAGCTCACCTCACTCCAGCATGACCAGCTGAATGTCCCTCAAACAGTGAAGAAAGGAGTCCCCAGGAGGAGGACAGTGGTTATAGAGAAGTTCTCACTTTCACTGAAACAATCTATTTAGAATTTCTCTGTTCTAAACAATCTATATTTTTAATCCAGCTATGGAAAAAGGGGACAAGTGATCACACTGGACACAAACCAGACACTCCTGCTGTGGAACATGTCTTCAATTAAGAATGAAGTGTAGGAGGAGATGCTTTTGCCGTCTTTGTTAAACTGAGCAATGCCTTTGTTGAGCCATCGATTTCACCGGGATTTCCCCAGAGGACAGATCCTTAGCATCAGAAAGAGTGGACCAGCCATGCGGGTTGTAGCAATATTTATGGATGCTTCACAGATCAAAGCCACATTGTAGCAGGCACTGAGCTAACAAACCACAAATCTCACCCAGTGAGCTGCTACTCGCACATGTGCAGGAATGCTGGCAAATACAGGTGCCTGGGTGGAGCACTGGGAGTAGCAGATTTGCAACACTGGCAGCACTGAGTGCCCTCATCCAGGTCCTCTACCCCGTTAGGAGGACTGCTGCTGGTTTTTGTAGAGCAATACAGCCAGTCTGTCAGTCACCACTGACCCCAGCCAGACAGGGCAGCAAGATGGCATGATCCAATGAAACAAAAAGTGATGGGAAGGGAGGGCTGTGTAAAAATTTCTTTACAGAAAGGGTTGTCAAGCACTGGATCAGGCTGCCCAGGGAAGTGGTTGAGTCACCATCCCTGTAGGTATTTAGAAGATGTATAGATGTATAGATGGGACAAGGTTTAGTGGTGAACTTGGAAGTGCTGGGTGAACAGTTGGACTTGATCCCCTTAAAGATCTTTTCCAACCTCATCCATTCTATGATTTTCCAGATAAGCAGCATCCACAACATGCAATTATTAGATCATGATCAAATATTTTTGAATTTATCTTACTAGAGAAAAATTTAATCAGCCTTAATTTCCTTTAAATACCTGTCAATATAACTCTTTCTTGCCTTAATTTTCCATTTTCAGCCAGCACTTAATGAATTCCTCTCCCCAAGACATCCTCCCTATCCTGACCACTCTCTTTTCCCACTCCTCCTCACCTCTCCCCTGAGAAAAATATACCTTTTAAAAAATAGATATTGTGCTAATGTTTGACATTTTCCTTCTGGTTCCCCCCACTAATGTGCAGGAGAACTCCCTCAGAGTGCAGCACATTTCAGAATCTGACATTAACCTCTACCAAACCACAGCACAATAATTTGGTATTTATTTAATTGCTAAAAGTACAAAATTTTTCCTACGTAATATGACGAAAGGTTTGCTCTGCTAATAAAAGAGACCGAACATTGTTATTAAACAAGCAAAGGCTTATTTTCTGACTCTAAATCTCAATATAGCTAAACAGAGAGGTTAATATCAAATTCCTAAGTAACATAGCTCTGCTAATGTCAATTATTTTTTGCAAACACAGTATGAGTTCTGATTAATGAATCAAATCTGTTCAACCTGGACCAGTGCACAAGCCCATCGTACTTTATATGACCTTGAGGTGATTGACTGTATGTTCCTTTCCCCAAAGGGTATTTTGTGTTTTTTTTACTTTCTTGTTCAACCTTTTCGTATCCATGGACTGCAGAGTCAGTCGCAACAGTAACACCCAAAAAGGAAAAAAAAGAAAAAAAAGCACACAGATGGCTTTTAGCTCATGCATCAGGACTCAGACTTTACTAAAAAAAAAAAAAAAAAAAAAAAAAACCTTCCTGGAGCAAAAGACCTGTATGTCAAAGAAGAAAATAATGTATCCTCCAGACTAAGATGCAAAGTGGGAGGCAACATGGCACAGACTCCTGTTTGTCCTCCTGAAGCCTTCAAACTCTCTGGTTATCTTCTCTGATCCTGTTCTTGCCTTCCCTAGGGAAGTCAGTGCTTCACGTGTATTAAATTAATCACAGAGTTTTACTGCACAAATGGGCCTTGCTGCTAAAGTGCCTCTAGCAATAGTTTGAGGTAAGTGGCTGCATCCTGGCAACATTTTCAGAATTACCCTACCGGGTAGGAAAAGGGCAACATCCACTCGGTTTTCAGAGGCTGTCAGGAGACTATAGCACAATGCTTCAGGAATTATCTTACACATATCGCACATCAGATATAAAAGCTAAGCTTTTACTGGGGACATCAGCATTCTCGACACCAAGCTTCTATCGAGGCAATGTCACAAAGAGGTACAAGAGGCCCTTGATTTGATTTCTTCCAAAAAATTCCAAGTCTAAATGCCTTAAAAAAACAGTTTATTTTTTTCCTACCAAAAAGTCATATTTAATTTGGAGAGAAGAAGCTCACTTGTATGACAGAGTTTACTTGGCATGTAGTTTTTAAAATAAGCTGAGTGCCATACCACCCATCTGCTAATCATGGTTACCTGAAGAGCAATATGTATTCTGGATCTGACCTGCTGTAGAAGACCCAGGGCTAACAGGATTACCTGGCACTTTTCAAATGCATGTAACCTTACTGAACTTTTCCATGTTTCATAAAACTAAATTTATTTGAGTGGTCTGGCCAAAACAGTTCAGCAATCTTTGGAAAAGTGCTAAGGAATACCATTCCAGCCTTGCTACGTTCCCTTCTGGGAAAAGGGAGGGGAGCACTCACACTGGTACTGCCCAGCCAGTGCAGTGCCTGACAAATATAATTCAGCAATACAAATTTAACTCAGTTCAGGAATGGGCCCAAGATCATATTTCCATTTGATTAGCCAAGGCATATGGATTTTATGCTTACTACAGGAAGACAGACAACGACTTGATCTGATAGTAAGATAAGTGGTCAAAATCCTAATCCCTCAACATTTTGGAAGAGATTTGAAATGCTAGTGTGAGTTCATACTGTGTCAGCACTCTGCATTACGTGGCTGAGGCATTTTTGATCTAGAGACCGTGAAATCTGACTTGCTGCCAAAACACAGACCCATACTGCACCCCTACTGCTCTTGCTCTTAGACATATCTTATCTATTTCTGGCTTGGAAAGCTGGGAAAGGACGGCCTAGGGAGCTTTTGTTCAAAATTTGCTGTCCATCAGCCCGTTCTTGTTCTGGGTGCCCATGCACTCAAGCAGTTGAGTCAGAGAATTGAGCTGTGCAGTTCCTCTCAGCCTCAAGAGCTCCTTGCTAAACTGAAACTACAGTTTCTACAATAAAAATTTCATTCAGAGGGAAAAATAAATGTGCACATTCACCATGCAAGGTGCCCACAAGAAGTGCCTCAGTTTCCTTCCGCACAATCGCAGGCAAAAACATTTTCTAGAGCACGGGGAGAGCCAAATGCACCCACAGGTGAGTTTGGCTGAGAGACTCCAAAGATGAACATGGCTCAGTTTGCTGTTCTATCCTCCCCTCCCCAGGCTCCAATACATTGCCAGCTGGGCTCAAAACACTACAGTGATATTTTCTTGGCAAGGGTCTTTATAACATGTTTAAGAAAACTAATTATTAGAAACACAGCCCACCTGCTGCATATGTTCTTCACTCCAAAATGAGTTGAGGTATCAGACAGAAGGGAAATAACAGTAGGATCAACTATTGACTTGCAGGTTAAGAACAGCCTCATCAAAACCAAGGCAAATAACACTTATCATGGATAATTATATGAATTTAGCACACTCCAGTAAAAACTACAAGAACAGGTGAGCTGTAATCTTCCTAAAAATTTGTTTCCCATTGAAATAAAAGCATTAGACTTCTGAATGGCAATTTAAAATAAAGGCAATAATTTGTTTCCAGCTGGTACAATCATTTAATAAAATGACTGTTGTGCCTCCAGGAAAAATACTCCTCTTTCCTTGGCAACAAACATGATTACCCTGGTCTTGGACCACCAGTTAAGTCCATCCACAAAGTGTTCTCACTCTAAGTACATGACATTGAAAAAGAATTATTTGCCATATGGAATATAAGAAATTTTAAAAAAGCATCCCAGAATGTGCAAATGATTTTGGGAAAACATAAAAAAGTCTAGCAGAAGGTTGAAATCACTTCACTATTATAATTATTCACCTAATGTTTTAATAATAAGAAAAAAAAAGCCGTCTTGCTCTCCTTTCAACCAAATCTAAACTCCATACTTGGTAGGTGTTAAAATTAGCACCTTCAAGCTGCAAGGAGGTAAGGAGAAGAGACAGCTTCCAAACAGCAATAGACCGGATGCAAATACTACCTGGAGCTGTAGTTAATTATCTTGCTGATGTTAATTGGCCTTGTTTGTCAACAGCCAAAGAAGAATGAGGTGCTAGGTGCTGCAGAAGGGTTAATGCAGCACTGTTTTAAGACTGCTTCCTTTAAAGATATCATTTACTTAATGTATAATAACTATTTCTCTTCTCCAGGCTCCAGAGCAAATATTTGAGTAATAAAAACAATAGTGATTATATTGTTCCTTTTTATTTTCCTAAAGCACAAATAACAGAAGAGAGAGGAATAAAGCTGTCTATGGCAGAACTGTCCCAGTGGTACAGTACATTTTTCAACATTTCGATGAAGCAGTTTGTTTCAGCGAAATAGCTGCGTGTTTAGGAAACAAGGTTATTTAGCACTTTAAGCCTAGAGCTGACATGTATTGTTTCCAAGCAGCAATCGGAATGGTATAAAGAAGACACTTTATTTTCCTGTTCCAACGTGTGCTACTTGTAAAAATGAAAAATAAGATAGGGAGAGATACATCTGATGGCATTTCTTAGAAATTCAGTCAGCAGCAGCTTCATAATAGCCAGCGTGCAGTGAGATGATCGTAGCTCAAGCACACGTGCCTAACAGAGGAGGAGGGGAATGCTGTGGGTGCTGCAATCAACGAGAGAAGAAGCTCGTGCGGTTAAACAAGGCCAAGTGCAAGGTCCTGCATCTGGGCTGGGGCAATCCCAAGCATAAATCAGGCTTGGTGGAGAATGGATTGAGAGCATTCCTAAGGAGAAGGACTTGGGGTTGCTGGTGGATGAGAGGCCGGACACGAGCCGGCAATGTGCTCTTGCAGTCCAGAGAGCCAGTTGTGTCCTGGGCTGCATCGAAAGCAGCGTGGCCAGCAGGGAGAGGGAGGGCATTCTGCCCCTCTGCTCTGGTGAGGCCCCACCTGCAGTGCTGCATCCAGCTCTGGGGTCCCCAACACAGGAAGAACATGGACCTGTAGGAGCAGGTACAGGAGGACCACAAAAATGATCAGATGGATGGAGCACCTGTGCTATGAGTAAACACTGAAAGGGCCGGGGTTATTCAGCTTGGAAAAGAGAAGGTTCTAGGGACACCTTTTTGCGGCCTCCCAATATTTAAAGCGGACTTAAAAGAAGATTGGGACAATTTTTTTTAGTGGGGCTGTTACACTAGGTCAAAATGAATGGTCTTAAATTATAAGAGGGTAGATTTAGAGTACATATAAATAAAAAATATTACGAATAGATGGTAAAACACTGGAAGAGGTTTCCCAGAGAAGTTGTGGATGCTCCATGCCTGGAAATGTTCAAGGACAGGTTGGACAGGACTCTGACCAACTTGACCTAGCTGAAGATGTCCCTGCTCATTGCAGGGGGTTGGACTAGATGAAACAACCCAAATGAATTCTGTGAAGAAATTCATAGTCCTCAGCAAAAGCATTCATCTCTCCTTTAGGAGGCCTGTAGCAGCAATGTAAAAAGTGGTGGGAAATAAATCAGGAAATGTTGTTGAGTTACAGAACTGCACTGTAAAGTGGCAGATATACAACAACACAAAGACATACTCAAACCCCAGATATTTATTACTGAATACAACTTTACTGGGAAAAAAACCCAGTGTTGTCCTGCTCCCTGTCAACAGAAAAGCTTTTGATTAAATATATGGTCTTAAATTCATGTTCCTAGCAGTCTGAGACAGCGACAACTTAAAAATTTACATACATTTCCCAAAATGAGCAACACCTAGGCTGTCTGCTAACCCCATTGTGTGTTGGTGTTGCAGAAAATAAAGGTGCCCAGGCTGTTCCAAGTCGAGACTCACTGGAGAAAGCTAATGGTGCTTTGACCCTTGCATCACTCAACCCCTCAGGTGGCTGCACTGGGGCTGCCCTTGCTGCCTTCTCGAAGGATAATTACAGAAACACAGAAGGGACCTGCCTGAGGTGGCCTGCTTGTCCTCTAGCTGTTTCACGCTGAGAACAGTAGTACCAAGGCTAGCTGCAGCTGTGGCCCCTTGGAGCTTGAGGTGTATCTGTCCAGCCAAGACACTCATGGGAGGCTGCTCATACTATTTGTGCTTCAGCACTGACCACAGTTTGGAGTACAGAGTTTCCCTCAAACCCTGGGCAAGCTCACTGTGATGTCAGATGAAAAGATATTTTCCATGGCATAACCTTCCCCCACCAATCTCTCACACTCCTTTTCAAAATGAACTTGTCACAGGCCTATGCCACTTTATTTCTTGCCCTTTAACAAGGATCCATACACATGCCATCTTCTCCTGTGTTATTCAAATCCAATCATCCATAAAGTGAATAGTATGAAGAAACTCCAATAGACATAACATGGAACAACCTTTAAGATAGAAAGGTCAGTAAGAAAAATCACACCCACAGTTCCGCTTATTGCCAGTGACTTTGTGTTCAGAAAGCCTCTTTACAGTAGAACTGGCCAAATGGGAAGTAACACTTCAGGCACAAATAAAATATTCCATGGGAAAGTAGCCATTTTGTCTAAATTCAAAGGAAATTACATAAAAACAGATATTCTTATAGAGGTAAAGATTTTTCCTTTTGACACTTCAACTCTTTAGTATAAGTGACATTATGACTGTGGGGGAATCACAACCACTTGCACTTCTTTCCTGGGTCATTCTTTCTCAGGGAGCTCCAAATCTAAATGGACAAGAAATATAAATGGGGATATAACATCCAAACATAGGACTAGATTGTAATACTTTCACTTACATTAAAGAATAATTTCTTATACAAATAATCCCACTGATGTCAGGACTACTGGTGAAACAAAGGACCTTATTTGCCCAAAAAAGATGATGGTCTGGCTTAACTGAATCAATTATAGGAAAGGCAAATATCCCATGCAACCTGTGATTTGAGTTCCTTGTTTGCTACTTTCAGTTTCATCATAATCCCTAAAGATTCCGCTCTGTATTTACTTTGGCCAACTTCAGTCAAAAGTCTGAGGTTTCATCCCTTCCTAATCTTTCACAAAGTGATGAGGTTCAGCTGTTCAGATCTGTTTTCCAGAGTTTTGGTAGTCCTCCCTCTACAAAGTCTCTTCTGAATGTGACTGAGGAGAAATAATTAAAATAACTTCAGGGAAACATTTTTTTCTGCACGGCTACAACTCATGATCATCTTTAAAGATGGCACAATAAAAAACCACAGTCACTTAGAGAGAGAGTAATAGTGAGATTTAGCGTTTGCAAGTAACTTAGCAGAGATTCTGGCATCCACCAAGTGTCTAATTCATCATAGGTTTAGAGCTGCTCCACGGCTTTAATCATCTACAGCTTTGTATGTTCTGTCTTTGATAGGGTTTTCCAGTCTAAGCCAGTGGCCCTTCTGGAGAACAACTACTCTCTTCCAGCAGCTTTCTTCTCTCACACTTGTATGGACTTGATGCTCACAACAGCACTAGACTTACAGTTCTTGAAACTAAACCTCCCTCTTCGTGTGCCAAACAGACACAGCTCCAGCCTGCTCTCTGCCTGGCCTGGAGGCACATGAAACTCCCAACAGCCCTAATCATGCTCTTTAAAGGATTCTTTCTGCTTGCATATGGGAGAGAGAAACATGAGCAAGTGGTGAGGCCACCATGACAACTCAAATCCTTGCCTCTGCTGCTGAGTTACCAACCAATTTCTAAATGAGTGCTGCTGGGTAAGGACCTTAGTTCACTGGGAAGTGGGCAGCACCTGTCTGTTTCACAGGAATCAGTGGCTCTAACATGGCAAGCAAGCTTCTGGAGCTGACATCCATCAAATTCAAGCCTGGAACATATAGACCCTTTCACATCTAAATTGCTTTTCCTCTGTTTGCCATGACTTACTACAGTCAACACTCTTTTAGGGAAAGATTCCAGCTTTGCTGGCATCAGGAGTGAATGGAGCAGAGGTTTCACCTTCAGTTCTCAGAATCACTGAATTACAGAATATTCAGGTTTGGAGGGACCTCCCAGGGTCAGCAGGCCCTGTCCCCTGCTCAGAGAAGGGTCAGCTTTGAAGTCAGAGCCTGGTCAGCATAAAATCTTGGCTGTACTAGAAGGAGAAAAATGGATTGCTTTGTCTTCCACATTAAGGCATCAACCTTTTATAATTATACTTTTTATATATATATATATATATATATATATATGAAATAATAATAAAAAAATATTCTCAGTTTCTACTCTTAGGCATAGAGAACCTTTAATGCCAAAACCATTCATCCTCTCATTGCAGTACAGCCACCTGAAATAAAATTGCTACAGCCTGTTTTTTGCATGCTCTCCTGCCCCCAGCACTCCTTCAGAAGCTGCTTTTTGCCTCCAGCCCTCAGGAACGGAGATTCTGCCTCTCTGCCTGCCCACAGCTGACTTCCTTTTCTGTCCCTCGGGCCCGACGCCCAGCTTCTGCCCTTCCTCCCCCCGGGTGCAGCCACATCACCACAGAGCCTGAACTAACAGCAGATTTATTAGGCTGGCCTCTGCTCTGCTCCAAATTCCACTTCTAATATTCGTGAGTCTCATTAGCGAGCACATGTGGCCAGCTGAGAAGCAAAGGAAATGCAGAGATCACTCAGGGCTCCCATTAACAGACATTTTAAAATTTTGCTTTAAGTATAGACATGAGGGGAAGACTAAGGCATTTTATCTGTGCCTAAAGAAGTCAGTGGCAAAATTTGCCAACACTAATCTGTGCAGCATACAGGTCTGTTATCTGCTGCAAAATGCAAGATAAAACAAACAGCCCCCAGCAGAAACTCTGCGAAGAAACCCTCCAGTCAAATGTGTCATGAGAAATACAGCAAGGAAAGGTTTTCCCTAGATGAGGGGAAGGACAGAAGTGTAGAAAACAGAGGTTACACTTCCTTTTTTGGGAATGGTTCACTGTGGTTTTAAAGAACAAAAAATGTGGTGTGTCAGCCACTGGCAGAGGAAAATGGTAAGTTATACTATTTTCAGCGGTATTTCTAAACCTTTGTTTAGTTTGGCTTCTTCCCCAATCAGGTTACTCCTTAACCTCCTGTCCTCAGCAATGCTGCTCCCTCCTCCTTCACTGCTAGGCAGGAAAGCACTTAAAGCAGAAGACATCCTTGGGGGGGAGGAGTGTAAAGCACTCAGAAGCAAGCGTTCTTTTAAAAGATACCCAAAGCTCAGGGTGAGCGCCATCCCTCCTCCTCTCTGCCTGCGTTTGAGGAATCTCTTCTGATAGTAGGGCTGCCTGTACTTATAACACAAAATGCTGGGGTTTTCTCAGAAGGGTTGCAAGGTGATGCCATATTTACTCTAACTGAATTTTGATTACCGATTCCGCTTACAGTGTCCCTAAGCATCCCAGAAATTAGCATCTCCAAATTCTTGTATTCACAAGCCTTTCGAGGATATTTTTTGGAAAATACTATTGCTTGTACCTCACACACAAAATTTACTGTCCTTGGACATTACAGCCAATTTCAGCCTCAAGGCTAAATAAACCAACCTCTTCATAGGAAAATAAATGGGAAAAACTCAACATAAAAATATTACAGAAAATCAGCATTCTCTTGCGCTCTTCCCTGACACACTCTTCTCTGGCTTTAACCATGTGCTTAGACTTTGGTGACACGAAAGGGAAGAATTCCTGCTGCTTCTTCTCGCATGTCAATAGCATTAGTAACATCACTGTCTCATCACTGTCTGTAATCTTGTCTCGCTGATGACACCAGATGCCAATTTTATGCAAGCATCCAGTTAACATTTGATATACCACAAAGCCCATAGGTTGTTTTTTGAACACACATTTATGCACACGCATTTTCTGTAAATTATTTTATCTGCTTTTATGACTGTATTGGGGCTATCTATATCTCACAAGCAAAGAAAACAGTGTTACAAACTAGCCCTGTGTAAACACAGTGGAAGCCACAGTAAGACTTCAACATTAAAAATGCTCCTATTACCACATTCGACTCGTGGTGTTCAGCTTTCTTCTGGAGCTCTTCTCCTCTCTAACTTACGTGACCCGCTTCAGGTCTTGGCTTTGAAGACAAGTCTCCACCCCTCCAGGAGTCAACCTAAACCTCAGAGCACTGGGCACCTGAGGGTGACTGCACCTCCACTGTTCCTATGGGAACCTGCTCGGAGAGTTTTAGTGATGCTGAAGAGGGAGTTCAGTTCTACACGGCAGGTTTGGCTCTTCCAGTAGCAGACCACCACCTAAAGCAGGGGTCCCGCTTCCCCAGCCTCATACTCCAATTTCCTGCTCCTGAGGCTAAAAAAACTTCTGAAGACAAAGAGACCTTCAAACACTGAGACCCTTCCCGCTAGTGTAACTCCCTGCTCACTGCAGAAACAAAGGAATGCAGCAAGGGAAGTGCCTTTTTGAAGGCACTAAGCCTTTAGACTGGTTTAACATTACCCATTAAGAACACTCTCAACCCCTTGTGGACTTACTTCCCTCAGTCAAGGTCTCTGGCCCAGGGGTTTTCTCCCCAGCCCAGCATTGTTACGTTTGATTTTCTCTGCAGTGTAATTCTGCAGTGTAAAATAGGGAATCCATTTATTCTTCGTATTTAGGCAGAAGAAAAGACAATTAAGGGAAAGGTGGACAACAAACCTACTTGGATGCTTACTGCTCTCAGTGCCTGTGAACATGTCTTTGTTGATCATTCCCTTTATCTGCTCAGTTCAGTATCTAAATCTCACTTTGGAGGTTTTGTACATTGACCATTTGTTCCAATCTCTTCTTAATCTGTTGCTTGCTCCTTTATTTAGCCTAAGCTTCTCCCGTGTCATTCATCTTGCTAGAACTGGTTTCCTCAGGTGCATCTGCAGAGTGCTCTGGTGGCATCCAGCAGACACAACGCCATCCGCCTGCAGTGACAAAGACGTGAAGGGGCCTTCATTGCTCCATCAATAAACCTCAGGAGTGTCCCGTGCCCTGGGGGACCTCCACGAAAGTTCCACATACCTGGTATCCCAGACAAGTCACATTTGAGACTGCCTCCCACAGAGCCTGCTGTGAGTCAGCTCTGTGTGGTGAATGCTGGAGGCTGGGTAGGGCCTGCGCTCTCACAGCCATGCCGTGTGCACAGGGCTGCCATGTCAGAGGGACAGCCTGCAATGGCCACACCTATGTATCTGTCTGTCTGAAAAATACCCAACCAGTTCTAGTTAGGCAGTATTTTTCAGGCAAAAATAATATCTCTTTGTGAGGTGAAGGCTGTCAAAAGAATACATACAGGCTGTATTCCAGTGATGGATAAAAAAAGATAGCTTTCACAAGACCAGAATAGTAATTCTCCAAGCTGGAGGTGATCCTGCCTTCAAAACAAGCTGTCTCACATGGTCTTTGGGAAGGAAGCCATGATGATGATGGACATGCATCAAGCTATCACTGAAAAGCAACAGGAGGGGAAACACATCACCACCAGTTGGATGAGAAGGATGTCTTGAACATCAGAAAGGATCGTGTGAAAAATACCATTAATACCACTACAACCTCCACGGGACACAACCTTGAGGCACAAATAAAGTTGAGCCCCGCGCATCCTTTACCTGTCCTTTACCACAAACACAACCGGAAGAAACTAAGGACATGGCTGAACTTTCTGAAGTCACAAGACTATGGCTGCATCAACAATGTGGGGAACAGAGAATACATCTGTTGATCAGGCAGGTCACTGCACCTGTGGTCTAACAGGGGGGATTGCATAGGAAAAAAGATGCCAGCCAGAAAGGTAGGTGCTAGAGGGCGGATGATACAGAACTGTTGCAATCGGCACTACGGGGAATAAATAATCCATGATGATCAGCAAGACTTCAGAGTCTGACAGAAAAAAATCATAATGGTTATTAATAATTGAGGCCATTCTCAAAGTGCCCTGGAGCACTACATGTATTCCCTCAAGGACTGTGACAAAGTGTGGCAGTGATCCTGTCCTGCACATCTGAGGCAGGGACTGGCTGATAATCTGCAAGAGACCAGCGCTGGCGCCGGGGTTATCAAGTCAAGTCTCAAAGATAAGGCAGCCAACTGGCCCTGCAGCAGCCACTGAGAGGCTGCTGCTCGCTGCAGTGTGTTTGCCTTTCTGCCTGTCTCCTGCTTCTCCCCTTCTCCTGGAGCTGCCTTAGCCTGCTGGCAGGGCTGGAGAGGGAGACAGGCAGGATGTGGCGGGTGCAGGCAAGGTTCCGGGGAGTGCCAGCATCGCTGCTCAGTGTCAGGGGCACCCCATGCAGTGCACAGCATGGGTGGCCCTGGTGCTGACGAGGAGCCTTGGAAGCTCCTCGCATGGACATATGTGGGGCAACAGCACGGCCACGTTCACACATTTCCCATAGCCCTGCGTCTTTGCTTGGCTCAGTTCAGCGAGACCCCCATACCTTCATTTGCTCAGTCAGTCTCCCCCCTCTGCCCAGCTCTCTAAATAGGCTCATTCCATAGGCACTCACTGACATATTGCAGTGGGAAGGGCACATCCCAGCCTGTCACAACTGACAGGTAGCATATTACACAAAATAAGGTCTGAAGTCCAGGCTCAGTTGAAATCTGCAGGGCAACTCGCGTATTTACATTATATCATCCAAACTCGGTTTTCCTCTTTTCTGTCACCTTTTATTAATTCTTCTCTGGTTTTACTGCTTTATGTTATGTACATTTTTTCAGGAAAGTGACACGTGGCGGGGGGGGTTTTACCACAAAGGGCCATTGTTATTTCAACTATCAGCTTTTCCCTGTGTGCCCTAACACCCTCTCACAGCACTGTCATTATCAAAACTGCAACAGCATTTCAGGACCCACATACGGACAATATATACTAACAGATTTAATGGTCTTAACTAGCAAAAAGTCAAAGGTTTCCCCACCCACCCACCTTTTTTGCTATTTGTTCCATTTGGTATCCAAATGTCAGCGTTCATTGTCTGCAAAATGACTGCTGAACCAATGATTATGGTGTGGCGCGTTTCCTTTGAGTGACAGTGTCTGCACAATGACTTTTCTCCAACACACTCGGCAGTCAGCATTAAATATTCTTGGCATGCAGCCTGAATAACAACACACATACTGAGACCTGCCAGCATTGGAAAGTCCCTAAGTCCCAGGAGCTAAGATTAATTGCCAGCTATTCTTAAAATTTTCTCACCACTCCACCCAGTTTCTTGGGTCTTCCCACCCACTACAATCTTACAACTGCCTTTCTGGAGTTTCATAAACCTTCCCGAGACAGTTTCGGATGAGTGGAGAGCACTTAAACTCCCCCTTGAACTGGGTGATTTCACATACCAACAGTGCTTTCCTTGACTTTACAGGGGGGAGGCTTGACAGGGTAAAGTTTTGCCCCTCTCTGTTACCACTCATGACTTTTCCCAAATTAATTTGTTTCTGAAGCAGGGGATGGAAAAATATGACCTTTATGAAAAAGGCAGCAGAAAGACCTCCTGTAACCTACTTGACCCCTCTTTTAAACCAGGGTATGAAGGCAAGTCCTGTGAGATGCTAAGCATCATTTACTTCCATTAAGCACAGACAAGATGAGGGCGTTTGTAGTAGACCACAGCCTCAGTACTTCTCAGTGCCAAGCCCAGGTTTGTGCTAGTGGTGGAAAAACACAGAAGGAATAATAGTATCACCTATTTCTTAGCATAGATCAGCCTTTTGCTCAGGTCACATTGCTCTCTGAACAAGAAAAATGTTTCACAATCATGAATCACAACCCCCTTTTCACCAAGGACTCCAAATATGATGAGAAACGGGAGAAACAACCACATGGGAAATGAGAAAGTCCCCTCTCTGGCATTTCCAACTAAAAGGAAAGCGGGAGGTATGAAAAACCTTCACATACTTTTCACTTTGGCTTTCTACCCACAGTGGTTACAACCAGCTTTGAAGAACCACCAAAGTTTTTGATCAAAGTTTTCTGGATAAGACAACTTGGCCCATTAAAGTAGAATGGCATTTTTTTAAATGAAAGGTGTGGGTTTCCCTTAAACAGATGCCTGTAAGGGCATCTAATTCCTGAAGGCTCAAGCATCCTGGTTTAACCAGTTTTAGTCAATGAGTCAGTTCTCTGATAGAGCTTACCAAGAAAAATGCTGCTCATTTTCTCCTTCTTTCACAAGTTTCTCTCCACTGTTTGCTAGTTCACCTGCTATTACATTTAGGACTGATCTGAGTTAGGAACTCTAACAGAGGCTCTATATTACTCACCAAAAAAGACTGTTATGTTGCCTGTTTCTATTTCAGACCTTTGGCTCCAACCCCAGGCTCTCAGCTATTAGAGCGAGAAACGCCAGACTTTTGTTTTCTTGTCAGTTTTTTTTTTTTCCATAGGTGCCTAAGAAGCATTTGCAAAACATTTCAAGTAGCTGCCCATGCGAAATGTATTTCTTACCTATCCTGTGTGTATGTAATTTCAGCAGCCTGACTGCCGTACTTCTAACTGCATTTGCATCTGTACATAACTTGAGCATCTACACCTGGAAAAAACTCTCAAAATCAAACAAGGAAGCGAACCTCCAAGCAGCTTTTCCAGCACAGTTTCTGTAATGGCCTATGTACGCAAGCAGATGTAGATCTTTATTGTTTCACTATCTGATTGAAATACAATGCTTTTTAAAAGCAGCTGCTCACAGGTAAAGAGACATGGCCACCTAAACCCTCATTCAGGCTTGGTTTATACTAGGTGGTGTTTTGAGGACACTGTCAAAAGTACCAGATCTCCTTTCATCCTGCAACGCTTGAAGTTATTGGATTATAAACCACACTTCTCTAAAAGGAGTTCCAGTCACAAGATATTGTTTCAGCATAAATATTGAAGAAACTGGGTGTTGATTATACATATTTCTTTTAAGGTTCAGTCATCAAGGTTGAGGTAAAGAAACAGATTTCATTTTGCAACATTCATGAATATGATGAGAAATGTTACCTATGGACCTTCTCTATAAAGTACTAGTAAGAATCATTTACAACATAGTCAGGGCTTGGAAGACAACGAGGTTGAAACACAGCAGTAAAAAAAATAATTTAAATTGTCAAAAGCCAGCAGTGTAAATTTTAGAAACAAACATCTCAAATATTATTGATGAAGTGATGGTGCCAAAGTACCACACTGATTCAAACTACTGGGCACGTTTTGGAAGCAGAACATACTTTGGTAGCAAACTGATCAAACAGACGAGGACTAAAAACTAGCATTTTGTGGAGAGCCCTCACATTAGCTACCTGCTATTTGGCATGATGCGTGTTTCAAAAGCTTCTGATGTTTTGGGAGTGCCATCTTTGCTCACTGCAGTGATTTCACAGACTCCCTCTGGCAGGGGGTAAAAATGTGGGACACGGGAAGCTTCCAGTACACCCCTTACCCATCCTCACTCACACACATTATAATATATCTGAACAGCCAGTACTAGGCACCATCCATTTAAATCCGTATTTCACACTTCCCTAAGGCAGAAAATCCCTACTTGCTGCCTCGCTCTTGCTCAGTGGATGAGGAAAGCTGGCAAGCCCAGCAGCTGGTCTGGGAGGGCAGTGGATGTGGGCATTTTTCTGGGAGAGGTCTCTCTCTTTCTGGGGAAGACCTGAGTACGTTTGATCAGGTGGACTTGCTTTCTAGGAAGGACTCTTCCAGACATCTGGCCCTCCAAAAGCAGGGAAGGCTCGATCAAAGCCAGGGTATTATAGACTCACATTGCACTGACAAGAAAAAATGGACCTGGTGGCAATTCACACCGGAGAAATGGCTATTACACGGATCAATGCATTTCAATTTAGTATTCGAAAAATAAAAGGGCAAAAATGATCTCTTTTTGTAGTAGTTTTCGGTTTAGTGGCCATTACTGTCCCTTTTAATAACCACATCACAGATGTTTTCAGACCCACAGAGTACATAAGCAGTGACACAATGCGTGCAACACTAAGTGCTCTCAAAATAATGCTATTACTGTAATGGCACACGAGTTCAGGAAACTTATGACCACTTCTGCAACAGAAGATGGACAAAACCTTCCTAAGAGAAGAATCCAAACCTAAAGCAACTTACTCCCTGTAACTTAAGAGCATGTGAATGTAAAGGACAAAAGATTTTTCCTCGTGGTAAAAAATAAGGAATGTTGCAGTTACAAGCAAGGTCACCTTCTCCCTGTTCAAGTTGTTTGCAAGTACTACAATGTGAAAAGAAAGTATGAGACCTTAGAGTCACTTATCCTCTGGCTCTGTTTTTCTCTAATTAATTAAATGAGTGAAAAGCAGGAGCTCAGGGCCCATAGATCAGCATCGCCGCAATGCATTTCAAAACTGCTCTGTGAGGACAACTCCGAAAGCCAATCACAGGATACTTATTAAAGAGGCCTTCTGATGTAGCCCTTTATAGCAAAAAACCTGCTGGATGCCCCAAATTACTCAGTTACACCTCATTAAATTATATCAGTTGTTTTTTGCCAGCATATTCTCCATGCAGCCCAATGGCTTTGTAACTGAAGCTGTTGGGAACCTGTTTAATTGCTCAATAGGGTTTTTTTAAACTTCTTAGGCAATGGGTGGAATACTGTAATTTGTTAGAAAATACATTAAAATAGAAGAAAAGGGGGAAAAAAAACCAACAGAAAAAAAAAGCACAAATCAGAAAATCAATGGTGTTGCATTAAGGTTTTTACTAGGTTTCTTTAAGCTACATTTGCTTTCATGTTCTTGACCAAAGAGCTCTCGGGTAAGGAAACATTCATAAGTTGTTTCCTGAACAAGTCTCCTCAATTACTGTGCTGCCTCTGCAATTCAAACACTTACAGAATTCTTTCGAAGGGCAGCAGCAGCAGCATTAGCAGAGCAACTGGGGTGGTCTTGTTACTTTAAACCTCTTTGAAAATTCACAGCCTGCAATCATCTCACATGCCAGTGTCCACTCTGGCTTGGAGGCAGAGGGGAAAAACACTTTGGAGAGGCCTATTAAATAAATCCTGTTTTCACAACAGTAAAATCCCTAATAGTTTTGATTCACTGAAGCAGTGCTCCCAAACAACTCCCTTTGTTTTCAATCACTTTTATAACTGTCTCAAACTAAAAAGCCAGACCAGAATACCTGTCTGTGTGTGTACACACATATAAATTACCTCAGCAGACCAATTTTTTAGGACTTCTTGTCAGCATGGAGTAATTTTTTATTTTTAATGTTTCAAGAAAATTTATTTGACTCCAAAAATAGATTTGAATCAATTTGCTCCTCCAGACTTCACAACACTCCTTTGTTAGCATTTCTGTATTACTGGGAAGACATACATCACCTAATGAAAAACACAGACAATAAAGGCCTTGGAGTTGTGCTGCTGCAGATCCATTATCAGCCAGACACTCCTTCTGTGCTTATTCCAGTTGAAAGGGAAAAATAATCTCTCGTTCCTCTTCACTGAAAACTCCAAATACATTTTTTATATATTAAAAAAAAAGGAAGTTTAGGGCCAAAAGGAAAATTATTTAAAATGGATAGGCACTGAACACAATGCATTCCATTCAGTTTCTGTTCCTGCGCTTACCAGTCTCCAGCTGAAACATTAAGCACTTAACCCACAAGTTGCAAAGGGATGTTGAAAGACCTCTCTTCAGGGATGAAAATAATTATCTCCCGAGCTTTAGGTTCCAAGGGCTTAGAAGTGGGACTGTACAAAGGACTAATTAAGTTAGAAATGGCACCAGAGTGTGGTCTCTTGAAAAGGTGAATTTGTGGGCTGCAGTGCATTGCGAGGAAAGAATTTTTGTACTGCTCGTACAAAAAAAAAAAAAGTGCTCTCTAGAAAGTGATAGATTTGCATTCTCAGACCTGAAAACCACCAATCTCATGCTTGCTGGAGACACAGAAGTAAAAGCTAGTACAAGGAAGGGTGATTTTATGGGGTCAGGTAGTCCCAGAGGAATACAGAGGAAACCCCAGATGGCAGCCCCCCAAAAGGGTATACAAAGCAGCTGGACGACAGGGGATCTAGAAAACCTTGCTTTGCTGGGTTACAGCTAGATCTTCTGAATCTCTCTTTCCCGCTCTCCAGGGTCCCATGTGGTAAATTAGCACTAGTGAGACATTTAGATAGCTGGGAAAACCTTATAAAATTAAAAAGTACATTATAAATGTAGGGAAATGGGGAGAAAAGAAGGGGAAACATGTATGTTCAGTGGAATGCTTTTCACACCCTTGTTCAACACCACATAGTACTAAGTAAAAATTACGATGTAAAAGACCAGCAACAACTTCTATATCCTTACACTGTATTTATGCATGCAATGTATGTGCTTTACTGCAGCACCTATGTAGTGAAGTAAGCGAGCAAACTTAATTCTGGTTCACAAAATGGGCCAGATCCTTACTTGAGACAGCACAGGATCATTTCCACAGGGTTTAATATCAATTCTTTACTCCTGCCATGTTCTTTGGATTCACTGCTTTTGTTAAGCTTGGCAGGCAGAAGGAAAGAAGCTTCCACTTCTCTTATCAGCACAATTAATCACAGCGCTGCTTAAGCCACTGAAAGCTAACTAGGAACAGGTCAGGAACTGCTGGCCATAAACTCACTGAAGATTAGTCATCTATTCTTAGTAAATATCTAATAGGAGGAAACAGGGAAGGAAATGGAAAATGGAAATGGGCTCAAGACTCCTGTGGACTTCCTTGGTACGTTACAGAGGTGCATTCCTTAACCGACTTTTCACAGAAAGGGTTCTGATGTTTGTGTACAATTTGACATTTGACTAAGAAGCCTTGTCAAAATTGACAGCATTTAAGTAAGAAGGCAATGTCAAATTTGCCTGAAAATTCTGGGGGAATAAACATTGCAGATTGTTATACATTTATGCAGTGAACTATATGTTCATCTGATATTTATGCAAGATTTCTAATTTAAAATAAAGAAAGAGTGAGAGAAAGAGCGTGTTTGTGCTGGAGACAAAAGCATTTCTAGTATGAATCTGCATGGAGCTATAGGTTAGAATAAAGGAGTGTCAGCATCAATCAATTTACTTTCCAGTTAGGTGAAGTCCCAAAGTCAAATTTTAGTAAAAGTCAATAAAATTCACTTCCGCTGAAACAGTACAGGCCACAGCAGTTGTGTAAAATCACACACTGGGCACACAACCATGACAGATGCAAATAGCAATTTGCTATCAGCTGGAGAGTAGCCACGAATTACAGTCCAAAACATGCAAAACAATTTTATCGTCAAGGTTTCACAGAAAGGCATAGAAAAGTAGGAAAAGCAGCTAAAAAGAAGAAGGAGCTAAACTTATGCAGTCTTGTATATCATTTTGCAGTGTGGCTCCATTTTTTCTCTACAGCAAAACTTTGCCATGAACTGAATGGGCACATCGGTATTAAAATAAATTGTGCTCATCATGGGAACTCAATTTATTCTCCATACTGTACCAAAAAAGCCTATGGTCTGAAGACTAGCCAGTGTCTGTGGTTTGTCTGTGTGCACCTGCTTTCCGACCAGATTACAGCGAACAATGTTTATACAGTTATTTACCTCATTATCGACACAGACTTCCAGAATCTCAAGGGTCATCAAAAGTTTGCAGGAAGTGAGTAAGTAAAATTGTTTGACCGAACCAGACTGCCAGCTCTCCACCCAATCGAGGTTGAATAGCTGCGGGGTTGTGTGTGGTGCAGTGGTTTGTGTCTTCTTTTCATCCGTGCTTTGGTGAAAACATTTTTCCTTGCTGGGAAAAAAACCCACAAAAAATATATTCTGTCCCTATAACCTGACAGGATGTTAAAAAATAAAGTAAATGCAGGTATGTACAAAGGATGGGAGCAAGATCCTGGTTTTGACAAGGTACCACTAATAGTTTATGATGAGACAAAATTATAAGTTTGACCTTTTAGCAGAAACAAAAGACGAAAAAATCTTGAGGGGAGCACAACCACTTACTCCTCTGAAAATGAGAAGCTCTGATTATTATCCTAGCCTAGGGGGAAAAAGTGCAATTCAAAAATTGCTTGTTCTTCTGACAGTAAATCTTGACTGTTTTTAATGAAAGTTTCTCTCCTTCATGAAGTATTTTTTGCTAAAAAAAACAGGACAGCACATTAATACAGGGCTTTAGATATCCTGAAAGTCAGGTTTAATTGGGGCAATTCCCTCCAGTGAATTGAAAGACAACATTTGTCTTAACTGCCTGTTTGGAATGCTAAACTGAGAGCAGGGCTGAAATGTCAAGGTAAAATAATGCTAATAATTATTCTGAATGTTACATTCCCCTTGACCTTGGAATTTAAGAGGCTGAGATGAAGGCCTTTTGTCGAAAGTCAGGAAGTCATCTGGAGACTTCATTGACATTTATGATTAATACAATCTGGCAACATTAGGGGAGGAGATAGAAAATATGTGATTAGCTTCCAGCACAGGGTAATTTCATCTTATATTGTTGTGGGATCTTCAGATAAAGAGCACAAAACAACACATCACCTGCAATATTGCTGCTCTTAGGTGAGAACACGAGCAAGCTTAATGCAACAACCATAATCTCTATAAAACAAATTTCATACCACTGCCATGAAAGAGAAGAAAATATTTTCCATTTCATACTAGTAATGATTTCTTGTAAGTCACCAAAAATGGGGCACAAAGCTTCACCATGATGTCTTGTTATCACAGAAGATTTTCCACTTCATTTGCAACTTAACACCAGAATGATAACCCTGTGGGGTGAAGATTTTATATATTAGTGTCCTGAAGAGACTCTTGTAGACTTTATTTGCACCTCATATGTGACAGAAAATGCTTCTGCTTTAAGTCTTTTATGGTCAGTGCCAGAGGAGACTCTGTACACTCAGCTTCCATAAAAAACAGTGGAAGGGGACAGCGCTCCTTTGATTAGATCACACTCCAGGTAAATGAAACATCTGCAGCTGGGGACAAAAGGCAGAAGGAAGGCCAGTATTTGTTAACATTTGCAGAGTTAACCCTTGCTGCAAGCTAAGGGTTCGAGGAGACAATTTACTGACACTTCAGGCTTGGCATCTTACTCTTTTAAAAATCCCTTACAAAATTTAGCCATTTTAAGTTTATAGAAAGAGGTGCATTTGAAGATACAGCCCTGCTGAGGATGCTGGCAAGGAAAGGTCTCATCAGAACATGCCCTGACATGCCCCAGCAAAGACACGCACTGAAAAGCAGGTCTCATTCTCTGTCCTGATTCAGTGGTAGATCTCAACTCTTAGGCTTGGAAATAAAACAAGAGAGAGAAAGTAAGGAAACATAGTGTAAAATGTAATTTTCTTAAGTTAGTTTGGAACTAAACTAATTTGAATTAGTGGAGATTCTTCCCTTTGGAGCATGTCTACCGGGCATGTAAAAAGAACATATTTTCTCCAGCTATGTTTTTAATTGTGGTCCATACAAATCTTAAATGGGTGTTTGCATAATGAAATCCTACAGCTCATAAAGCCCATTTTAGACTATTGAATAAATGGCAGAACTTTTAAAGATGGTCTAAATAATGATTCCAGTCCCTAGATGGAGAGTTTATAGCCTTTAATTTATTAAATGCTCCATGTGATCATCCTAAGAAACATATGAAAATCCCATTAATAAATTTTATTAAAAGGAGTTTGCAATTACTCCAGCATATTGAGGACTTTTGCATCTGATGCATCCTCTCTGAACTAGACATCTTTACGAATTTCTTTCGCAAAATGCTTTTCACTCTCAAAATTTATTATTCAACTCGTGAATTTTCTATTAAATGCAAACAGGATGAGACCACAGAAACGGTTAGTGTTCTTCAATTTATGAAAACTGAGTTAATATTTTGACTTATGAATTCAGTAAATATTGTGCAGACATTCCAAAAAGAATAGAAATACATAGCCTAAATAAAGCAGACCAGATTTTTTAAAATGAGGGAAAACACAGAGAGTGCTACATGACTGTTCAATTTTAATATTCAGTTACTGCTACACATATGTACATGAAGGAGCTCTCTACATATGTCAGTAGAGTGCTAGGCACTAAACCAGCCATCTGTGTATTCTATATCCTCTTTACATAAATACAGTAATTGCCAGTTTATTCTCTAGGAATATTTGCATCATTTTCCACATTCTTTTCTAAAAAAAAAAAAATCCTGCATAAATTCATCATGTAACTGAGTGTTTTCATATATACAGACCAGAGCTTATAATTTACAACTAATTTGCATTGGAATATCAGTGCTATCAGGATTTTTCCAATGGAGGACTGATCTTTGCAAGGACAGGTACCTTTCCAGACACCTCAAAAATTAGGCATAAGCTGGAGCACTACCATGCGTGCCCCTTTCCAGCACTGGCAGCCTGAGGGTTTAGAGTACAGAAAAAGCCAACTGCACCTTCACACTTCATTCTCCAGGAAACTGAGTGAGATCACAGGAGGATGAAAGTATGAGATTAACTGGAGCTGCCCAGAATGTGCTGTAAAAGTCATTAAGCATAGAAAAGAAGTTGGCTGGCAAAACACACGAACTCCTGAGTGAAACCGTCCACCTGGTCCAGTCTGTCGGACATGAAAGACCCATGGAAGCCGCTGCCAGACTGTTTTCTAACCTCTCCCAGTTGGAAAATTGCCAAAGCAAGGCTTTACAAGAGATGGCTCTGCCCATAAGAGACTAAAAGCCACAGAACCATGCATTTTTTCCCAGTGACAGTTCCTGCAGCAGCAGGGACCACCGGTGGGAAGGGAGCACTGATCTCTTCCCCAGCTGGGCAGCATTTTGAACACACTTGGGCTCTGTGAGCAGCCAGCATAGCACAGCTTGGAAACACTCGGAGATTCAACCAAGAGTAAAAGGCAAACATTTGAGTCAATAGCCCATTGCCCAGATCAGAAATGCTCTTGGGAGCCGAACAGGAAGCTGGATCAGGAAGGAAGTGCCGGTTTAGTGACAAGTGCTCAGCCAAGGCTCCCAAGCCTGTCTTCCTCAGCTGCTGCCAGGAGCATTGCCTAATAATCCCCATAATCTCTAATTCAAATGCTGTGCAATGCTCACACACAGACACCTTACATGTAAGTCGTTGCAGTAGAGAGAGAGCAGTATCACGGCTGCAGACTTTCATCAAGCATCTGCGAGTACAGTTTGACACAAAGCGAACATGGGCTTAATCTGTGGTTTTGTACAAATAAAAATGTTAGCGAAGGGGTGTTACCATGACAGATTTCAGGGCCGTAAGAGGTAGATGGGAGTGTGTGGTTACGGTCCCCTTATTTTTGTGGGGCAAGTACATTGGCTGGGATCCAGTTTTGAGGGGGTGAGGCTGTGGAATAGAAAAGGGTGAGGGGCACCTTGTCATGAACATGCAACAAAGGGAAGAGTCCCTGGACCAGTCACCCCACGAGGTATCTGTGGCTTCTGCCATCTATGGATGCTGTGGGTACATTTGGCCCTGAAGACATTAAGATTGGGAACTCCAGGCCTGAATTTCCAAAGGCAGATGTTTCCACAGCTCTCTCTGTAATTTCTTCACAAGGGTCAAAGCAGGTGAAGGGGAAATGAAAACCACTGGCACAGCACTTCAGAGTACAGCAAAAGCTGGGCATCTACTACTCCACAGATGATGATGACTTCTCCATAGCGGTAATATTTTGCTGCATGTGAAGGAATAGTTCATGGACTCATTTCCTTTGGTGGAGAACAACCTGGATAAAATGACGACAATAACAACAATCGATATTTTTCTACTGAGAAATTTTCAAGCACCAATCTTACAACTGAAGGTGCCATTCACAAATTTCTTTCATTGATGCATCTTACTGAGTTTCCAAACAACAAAATGGACCACACAGTTGCAAGAAATTAATGTACTTGTTCCATGGAGGCTAAAAGTACCTCAGTAGTTTCAGTGTTCTCAGCAAAAGAACTCTAAGCAAGTCACTAGGAAAGCCTGGAAGTGGAGCTTGAATTTCCTGCTTTAATAGATACAGGACATTTCTACAGGCAGGAACACAACCCTTGGGACCCGTGGTTAAACATCTGCGTATTCAACACTGAGCCAGCCCAGAGATTATTTAAGAGACAACTTTAGGAGACAACTAATGTTGAAAAGTACCTGCAGCTAGTCAGCACATCTTGCTTTAACACCTGTGGCTAAAACCGAAAAGAGCATTTATGCATAAAACGTCAGGATTACGGAAGCATAAATTTATTCAAAACAGCCAGTGCCAAAGTAGTCAGACAAATAACCCCCCAAAAAGCATTTAATAAAAAGATATCAATGCCAACAGAGGTATTAAAGTCTAAAGAAATGTAGGCTAGGATTTCTGAAAGATACTACATGCTTCTACGAGTTCCCTAAACCATATCTATCCTGGAGGCAAAAACCTGAAACCATTAAAAATACATAAAAATGAAAACAATGCCTGGAGGGCTTCCCAAACACCCATGCCCTCCACAGTGTCCTCATTGCATCTCCTTAACTGACAAAACCTGATTCTTCACCAGTTCTCCTGGGAACTTTCAAGTTCTTCTCTGCTTAGGCTCTGGCATGGGTTTCAATGCCCAAGATGTCAACAGGGCTTATCCATGCGGGTCTGACAGGGTTCACTACTTCTGTTTCTTCCCTCTGTTCGTCTAACAAAGAGCAAGTACCACCGTATTGTCTGTCTGAATTGTAAGAACAGGACAAACTTCAAAGAAAAGGAGTTTTAGAGCTATAAACGGTCTCTCTACACAACTCTCCTACCTATTCCCTATGAAAAGAGTTTAGGAGCTTCAAGCTCCGCAGACCTTTCAGTAAGGTTTTTACATGAGGAAATAGCTTCTTAGCAACTCCTTTGCCCTGATCTGAAAGACATTTAAATTCTTTATAGTCCTTCTGCTTTCCAGTAAAAACAAAACAAGCTGTGTAACTTCATTGCAGCCTGACAGTTAATAGCTCCTGTATTGTCTCTTAATCACACTGCAATGTCTGTTGAAGGATGTATCATTGTTTTAACTTCCTGCTCGCTTTTTTCTTACACAGCCTGCCATTAAACTAAATTAACTGTATTTGTATTGTAACCATAATTTACAAGTTTTTAAAGAGACATGATACAGTCCTTTTAAATCCTAAGTGGCCCACAAAGAAGGTGAATGAGACAAGGGTTATTCTATGTCTCTGAAAAAAAAAAAACAACTAGGGGAGCATAAATGGAAAAGACAGGTAGGGGGTTCAAAGCCAAGAGAAAGGGATGCTTCTTTACACGCTGTGTTGGGACTGTTACTGCACTCTCCTCGCCACGGAATGTTAAAATTTACCTGGCTCAGAAAAATCTGGAAAATTCCTGGAAAAGAGTTTACACAGAGACTTGTTTTGGCCCAGACAGTCCTTGAACTATGAGTCACTGGAGCCTGGGAAAATACTGTTGAGAAATATTCCTGCATACTCACCTTGCTTGCACCCTTTTGTCTCTGCATTCACTCCTCCCATTACCTTCTTCCTGGGGGCACTGCATTGCTGTGTCCAGGCACAGAGAAAGCTCCAAGCTGACCTTCTGCTCCTCACACCCATGCAACACTGAGACCTCAAACTGAAGATATGTCTGACATTAAGTTGACAAGAATGGATATTACATTAGATTTTGGCTAAAAGGCCAAGAAGTGATGTGGAGGCAAGATAGAAAGTCTGATCCAGAATGGCAGTTCCTGTGGTCTCATTATGGAGGTGGTCCATTCCCTGTCTCTGTGTAAAAAATCAAGGACTTCAAAGCACAAAGCCACTGTTCTGTACTAACGGCATTACTGGTGTGAGATACGAATGAGTGGAAGAAATACGTTCCTTCATCTTTTCCCCCATGTTTTAAAGTGCACAAGATTGCATCCTAGTACTTGATAATTCCTTTTGTATCCCTCCTAACTACTAATCCAATTTGCTTCTTTTCCTCATTTTTCCTTAGTTCCACAACATTTCAACACACCCTCCCATTCCCTCAGTGAATCTCGCTTGATTGCTATAAACACAGCTCTTTTGGAGTTCCTTCAGTCTTAGTCTCTCTGAAAATAGGAATGTGTTTGGCTCTTTGACCTTCCTACAAGATTTGTATTGTATCAATCTGATTTTTAACTAAGAAGTTTTGGTCAGAGAAAAATTAGTGCCTCATCCAAAATCTGTGCTATTTGTGGAAAAGAAGATAAGCAGGTACCAAACTACTTGTCCTGTGCTTTATCTATAACATATTGCTGCCTCCTTGAGACTGGAACCCATAGAAAAATCCTTCTGTTATTATTAGTCTGAAGGCAGCTTCCTTCATCGCCGTACCAAATGATGGCAAATCCAGCAATTCTAGGTTCCTGAACAAAGTGACGAGGCTCAACCAGTACACCACATCCTTTTGGGAAAAAGGATCTAAAACCCCCTTTAACTGTGAGTAACTTCTCAGTGAAATAAACATATCCTAACACCATGGGACAAAGCAGTAAAATGCAGGAACTCTCCCACCTGTACGTTCACAAATGCTCCTGTATCCTAGGCTGAAACAAATGGTCAGCAAGGGTGGGATGCGAGAGGGACCTGAGGTGTCCACACACCAGTGATGTTGCCGGTTAGCTGAACCTGCAACCTCCATATGCTGCAACCCACTTTGTGCAAATTATATAATATTGGTCCACGCTGTGAAACACCTGACTCAAAAAATGTTCCAATAATACCAGTTCACTTCATCTTTTTTGTACCAGACAGCACACACGGCACCAACTTTGCACCAGATTTGCCTGTAAATATCCTTTCAACGTTCCTTTTTTGAGATTCTTCTCAACCAGAGCGAGTAGGAACTGTCTGCAGATGGTGGTTACCCTTAGATAAATCCTGATAGGTACCAGATAGCTGCAGTCAAGATGCCATTTTCATTAAATGAGAAGAGACAAACATCCCATTTAAAAGAAAACTAATAACTTTTGAGAAAAAGCTTGATGAGATGATACAATACTATAAGCTTTTGTTGTGGGCAAACCGAATCCTATAGTTCAAAGTAATTATCTCATCAAGTTCCACCTCATTAGGATTGAAACTAGACATCATAATGAACAGTGGACTAATAATTCACCAATGAGAATTTGGTTTTAGTCCAGCTTGATATCTTCTCTGTAATATATTTGTTGGTTTCAGCTCATCACCCCCAACTTCACTGGACAAGATGACACACCTCTTCATTTTCTATTCATCGTAAGCCTATGGGTGAATTAGTAAATTAGATTAAATTTCCTTTCCCAGTGCCAGAGGGGCACTGGGAAATTTGCATGAGCTCCCTTCCCAGGACAAGGCGCGTGGAGAAAAGGGAGAAGCAGGAATTGTCGGAGCAAGTTCAGTTTTGCCCCCTGGACCTTCTGCATTTTTGTGGAGGAGGGCAGAATGCATCAACACACCCTCTCTTCCACTCCAAAAAGATAGTGCTGTGATGATAAGTGGGAGATCGCTTCAGAAATGAAAGGTGGTTACAAAATATTTTGGGACATTAAGAACTGTCTGCAGCAGGACAACTTTGTGGTAGATAGGAAATGGCCGAGTAGAGATTATGGAGTCATTAGTCATGCTATCACTAAGAGGATTAAATTTTGCTACTTTCTTTTCCTTAATATCCTTCTCCCCACTGTGATTTTTTTTTTTTTTACCCCTGCACCTGCCCTCTAGATATTAGATAACCTGAACATGAAAGAGAAGAACCTTTTTGACAGTGAAGCTGAAATCCTCCTGTTTTGTCATGCATTCAAATGGGAACCAGACCAACTGAATCCTGACCTACTTATCAGACTGAAACTCCTGCTGGGAAGTATCAATAAAAAGACCCACTGGGAGGTCATTCAGACTGGTCATGGTTATTATGGGAATTGTGAAAAAGAGGGTAGCTATAGTAATAAAAAAATTCATTTTTATATGGCCTTATTTCTTTAGTATGTACCTATCCAAAGTGTGATAACTTTCCCTTGCAGTTTTCCTTTAAAATAACCTTCCAGGTCAAGTTCCAGTGACAATAAATAAGTCTGCCTCATTAATCAGACTACAGCACTTAATGGACCACTTAACAGAAATTGTTTCTCTGAGGGTGGCCAAGGGTCTTCACTGGCAGCAAACACAAAATGGCTGAAGGCCTGACAGTGTCCCATCATGTTTACCACACTCCTCAGAGTGCGTGAAGTGATTTCAGGCTCTTTCAAAAATTATTTTTAGCCCACATAAAGTAAAGTAACATAATCTCACTGGAGCTTTCACTAAAAACTTTTTGAAGTGAAAGATAAAAGCCTCGCAGCTCCAATCCAGCACAGATGCAGTGGGTAGCAAAGCAGGCTCCACACTTGCTCCTCAGCATGCGTGTTCCCTACCCAGCCTTTTCCCACAGTGGGCACAGGGAAGGGGTTTTCAACATCCCTGCGAACAGCTGAGCGCCTGGCCTGTTTCTGCCTTTTTTAAATGAGCCCCAACTGAGAAGTCTCTGTCCTGCATTACATTTTTGGCAATTTCTTCAGGGTGAGGCAAGTTGTTTCTCTCTGCAGGCCTCTAATCCCTCCCTGTGCCGACTTGACATCAAGGATAAACACTTCACCAGAGAGGCCCATGATGAGATGCATGTGAAGGTCATGCTACCTTCTGCCATCCTTTCCCAGTTTTCCTATGAGTCTATGTGCCCTTGTAAATCTGAGGTCATCTCTGTGATGGTGCCAACTATTATTGCAAATGCAAAACATTTTAAATGTGTGTCTGCACACACACCCCTATGCATTTTATATATATATATATNTAGTTGGGTCAGTAGAACAGTTAACTCTGCTGAACAGAGATGGTCGATATTAAACGGTCAGTATTTGTCATTTTATATATATATATATATATATATATATATATATGTGAATGTATTTATGCACATATTCTGAAAAAAACCCCATAAATTAAAATTACTGTATCTTAATTTTTAAAAAAGAGTCAGATTCAGGCAGTTGAGCACACTGAGGGATCAAAAGAAAAAAAGAAAGGAATAAATCTCTCTCCACTTTTGAAATATAGCTGGAGGGTAGCAATCACTGAGTTAAATTCTCTGGTCTGTGTTATGTAGAAGGTCAAACTACATGGCTGTAATGGTCCCTCTTGGCCTTAAATACCTATGAAAAAATATGGCACAGCTTTGCCTTTGCAGCAGATAGTAGAACATTTGCTTTACCCACCATGGCAGGAGCCTGTGCCTGATATCTGCCAGGGCAATGGATATTTTTATTGGTAATTTCAGATTAAAAATATTAAGTGCAGCAGTCAAGAAATTCACAGAACCAGTCAGTGTTGTTTTTAAAGACCTTGTCTATGATCTCATAGTTTCTACTAAAGCTGATGCTGTTTCCATGGCATTTCTGATTAACCAGTGACCCAGCTTCTAAACGGTTTAAATTTTTATTAACATAAGTTGAAATATATTTGTCATTTATCCACTTTTTACCCATTTATGCTGACTAGAGCTCGTTTAGAAGAAGTAACCTTCCGTTTATTAGCTGAGGGCACTGTACAAGCCTCTAAGGCACAATACAGCTTCCCCAGCAGGAAGCCCCTTCTTTGTCCAACACAGGTAATATCCTACACATCCCAGCTTCTCTGTGTCTCATGATAAACCTCTCCCATTGGCAAAACAGACTTAGCTGGTAATGTCCCAATATCCTCCAACTGTGTTTATTTTACCTTATCATTAAAATGGTTATTTTATGTTCTGTCCAAAGGGTGGTGGGATCTAGAAACAAGTAAGGTTTTGTCAGAAAATCCAAATCCAGTGTATTTTCTTCCGATGAGGCTCTGGTAGCATGAAACAGCACTGTTGGCTTGTGATTTGGTAAAATAATTTCTTGATTTTGAGTGATTTTGAATACACATTACATAAATATTTATCAGCATTTTATAATTTTGCACCTAATTTTAAACATCCTCCTCCACCGTTCTGCCCCAGAGGCACAAGCATACCTCATAAAGGGAGAACTAGACAAATAGCGAAGAGAAAATACCACAAGACCATACATAAACAACAAAGATAAAAGATTTTTTTTTCTGCTTGGTGGAAAGGGGGACAAGTGCAAGTGATAAAACATACACAGGGGCCAATATTTAGTTTAAAATATTTCTGCATTTCCTTCAGATTTTTGGAAGGGGGAACCAATATCCAAACCGGGTGGGCATGGGCTGTGTCATTTGAACAACACAGTTCCAATTAATATGCTGCAGCACAAGGTAATGGAAGACATTCCAATAGTATAGTTTCATCTTGAGAGAGATGCTCAAAGACATTTTTTTCCTGGATCTTGGAAGGTAACACATTACCATAATCACTCTCAGGTCAAAATTCTTTCAGGGAGAGGATACACCACTTTGAGCATCTCATGACATCTTTGCATGAGCTTAATTTTTTGGTTATAAGTATATTGCCTGCCCTATTGTTCTTTGTGAAATAAAGCTGATGAGCAGGGCGGATCTTGAAGGGATTTAACACTTCTCCTAGCAGGATTACCAACTCCTTGCATTCAAACATCATGAGTCAGTTTCTCTAAAATCATGAGATTTTATTAAATGCAAAAAGTAATTATGTTGTGGTTTAGCTTTTTTTTTTTTTTTTTTTGTTTTTTGTTTTTTTTTTTTTTTTTTTTTTTTTTTTGGCTAATTCACTTTAAAAGAAAGGAAAGAACTCTCGTGTAGACACTGCAGCAGTGTTTCCAAGTATTTCTTGGCAACCACAAGGCACAGAAATGTGCTTCAAGAAAATGCAAGCTAAGATCCTCATAAATTCAGGTGATAGGTACTGGGGTTTGGTGAAGAAGATTCTGAAGTCATCCAAGCTCACAAGGAAATACGATGCAATTACAGAAGGGAGCAACTACAAAACTCAGCTCTTCTAACGCTCCTTTAAGTTCTCCTTGACTGTCAAAGAATTCACTTTCTTCTTCTCTTATCCCTTCTAAGCAAATTCCCAAGCTCTTTCCACAGGCTATGGCACTTTCGTCCCCATTCAAACACCCCCAGTGCTGAGATTCAAGGAAATGGGGATATCTCTGATTTGCTGTTTAGAAAGCTCACCCACCTTGCTAAAACAAAGTTTGTAAAGTTTTCTGGGAATTAGGGATAAAACCGCAAGGGCCCCAACATAAAGCCCAGCAGAGGGGCAGTGGCAATGCCAGCCCAAGCTTGCCTGACCACCGTGAAGCACCACAACACTTTTATTGACTGAAATGATGGGAGTTGCAAACACAGGTTTGCTACCCCGGCCATGCAGACTGAACAGAGCAAGTGAGGAGCCTGCCAGTCCTGCAGCTGATGTGCCCCGAAGGCCACAGGTGAGGACAATACAGTGCATTAAAAATGACCACTCACCACCAGACTAATCGATGACATCTCTAAACTGCTTATTGAGGTTGCCATAGCAGCCTTCCCAAATGGAAAGTGCAACCTCTCAGTGCACAGAGTACCTCCCTCTTTTTTTTTTTAAAAGACTTTCTGAATTTTCTATGGAGCCCTGTCTGAAATACTAATATTTTTTCTACTTCTATTTATTTTAACCAAGTTTCAGTAGTCGAGAAGACAGGATAAAAAGAAAAATTAACTCCTAACAGATAGGAGCAGTTATAGTCCACAGTTATGTAGGGGTTTTTTTTGTTTGGTTGGGTTTTTCTTTTTATATTTTGTTGGGGTGGTCGGTTTCTCCAACTGTGAACTAGAGGTCAATGAACACACTCTTCTGAGGCTGATACAAGGGTTTTTTTCTCAATTTAGAAAATTGCGCAGTTGCAAGCAGGACTTCCCCCCTCATAAATTTGTTCCACAGTCCACACAATAATTGGATGTTGGTGCAGAATGGTTCCACACCTCTGGCAGATGCTGTGCCTTCAAGAAGGACTATTCAGTGGTCCTCCTGGGCACAAAGAGGCAGGTTGTGAAAATTCATTTTGAAGACTCCAATATCATCAGCCTGCTAAGAATGATCTTTTACTTCTCTTATGATCATAAAGGGCATTATTAGAGCATAGGGAAGTCATACTCACAGTCCATTTGGAACGTTTTACTGACTACAGTGAAAAATGGTTATGAAAAAATAAATGAAGTAAATCTCCATTAAAAAAAGAGGCAATTTTTTTTTAACATTATTTTCAGAAATCTGAAATTGAACCACAAACTACTGTTCCAGGACAGCTAACAGACTGGAGAGATAGATTGGGAAAGCAGGAAATACTTGACCCAGTTTTACAGTCAGAGAAAACCTCAACTTTCACTAACAAGAAAAGAAACATACATCAAATCTACTGCCAGAGATGAGGAGAAATTGGAAGCGCAAATCTTAAATATTCCAAATCATGATAATGACAAATCAAAAGGAAAAATATTTATTTTTAATGCTATTTTCTTGTGATTATCTTAAGAAAGATACCATCATCTCCAAGTTATTTTTGAACACAGAGCATTGCGTTTCTTGTACATTCAGGACTGCGTCTGTTTCCCAGGCCAAAACGGGCATTTGTTCTACATATCAAATCCCTGGTTCGTAAAGTGCAAAAGAAACATCCATGAGAGCCAAATGGATTTCTCCTGGTATGTACCTGAACACCACCCAAAGCCTCCACTGCTGGGCCCTTGTGTCCTCGGCGCAGTGATGCCCCGCCTGGGGCACCACGTGCACACAAGACTGGCCAAGGGCAGGCTCTACAACCACTTGAACGTGGCAGTCCATGAAGTGTTCCTTTTGAACATAATTTCATAATGTCCTTCTGTTTGTTAATTTGATTTGGCCTTGCTTTCGGAATGCAAATGAAGGGCTGTTTAGGTGGCTTTTTTTGCCAGGCCTGCTCCTGTTCCTCATGCCCCTTTCCTCTCTGTTTTTTGGTATTTATACCTGCCACGCTTTACAGTTGCGTAAGTGTAAAGCAGACTGTCCTTCTGGATTTTCACACATCTGCCCACGTGAAATTACCTCATTAGTAATTACCTCATTATTAAAGTCAAAATGAAGCTAACATGGATTGCTTTTGCAGCCTTGCAACTTCAGACAGTATAGAAGGGTACATACCAGTAAAACGTGTTTTCCAGGAAAGGAAACTGATTTCCTTGTGTATTCCTTGCATGAGCTTCATCTCCTCCCCCATGTAACAAAACTTAATGTGGGATGAGCCTTTTGTCATTTACTTTTAACTTACGTTGAAATATGGCATGGTTCTTACCTTAGGCATAAAAACCTCTTTTTGTCAGACTAACAAAAAGTTTATCCATTTTATTTCTCAGAGGCTTTTTAAGATTGCCAGACCCCAACCTTTTGCTATCGCATTTCTGTCCAGTATGGCTGCAAAGAACATGCAGGCTCTGATTTCCAACTTGTTCAACTTGTTTATACATATTTAACAGAAAAGAAAACGGAGAAGGCAGAAGTGAGGAAAAAAAAGAAAGAAAAAGATTTTCCATGGTCACAAAAGGCAGTCATAGAAGCACAGCTGGGTGTCGGATCAGGATCTCTTGGCAGCCAGCCACAAGAGATGCACAACAGAGAAAAAACATTTCCTGTAAGGAAGCATTTGATTTTCAAAGCTGCATGAAATGTTCACAAGAAAACCATGTAAATGCCCACTGGATCGGGGGGTGGGGAGGGGAGGATTTCATTAGTAACTGGAAGCCCTCTCTTGTTTCACCAAAAGATTTGCTCGTCACAAGCATTGCCAGCTAGCCTGAGGTGATTTTCATGTTTTGTATCAAAACCAAGCAAACATGAAGTCTCTAGCAGTTTCGATGTGAATTTGCTTTGAAGTTCATTTCAATGCGACACTAGTCAAACTCCATGGATAATGAAGGATTTCAGTTCCTATAGAAAGACAGCAATGTTTTCCTGAGTCTCTGCAAAAGAAAAGGACAAGTTTCTGTGAAGTGCCAGCAAGTACAGTGGTGCTGCAGATACACGCTTGCACCGCACGCAGCTGCAAGGGCTGAAGACATTCCAGCTGCTCCTCCTCTCCCACACCCCGGCTGTTTGCCACCAACCCACTGCTAGGATTTACTGCCCCAAAGGCACCCCAGCAGGCCCACAAGTGCTCTCCCCCAGCCTGCAGCAGTGCACACCCAGCCCTGCCAGTCTGAGCCACCAATAAAGCAGAGATAAGCTGATGAATCTGCGCTGCAAGAGATGAAGGCGTGCTTGCACCATCCTTGCCGTCAGCCAGGTAGGAGCAGAAAGAGATGGAACCTGACTGGGGTCCAGCTGAGTGTGGGTATAAAGATACCAGTTACTCTGCTTTTCTTCTGGATTGCTTGTTCACCAGGAGGAGGGTGACAACTTTACTGTGTTAGTACACTTACAGCACTTTGGTTTTACAGCTGCACTCCTGCTGCATAAGGATTTACTACCAAAGTGTTGTAGGAGCCCTTTCCACAGACAACATTCCCCTTGTGCTATGCGCCGTACCTGGGCCAAACAGTGTGACGGTCCCAATCCCAAAGCATTCATGGCCTGTGCATAAAATGGTGGGACAGAATGGCCAGGGAAGGGAGTAAAATAAGAAAATGTCAGCCAGCCAGGATGCCTTTTAAGAGGTAATGTAGAAAGGAAGAGCCCGATGAATGGATGCTAAGAGCCAAAAGAAGCTGCTTTGCAGAGCTCCACAGGATGCTCCTTCTGAGTATGAAAAACGCTTATAAATGGTATGAGTGCTCAAAGAAGACCAGGACTGTGTGTTAATAGAGGTGGAAGCTAACTCTTCAATGCTGAGGAGGTGATTATAGGTAGGGAGAAGACAGGTCATGATAAGCCTTGAAGTAAAAACAAGTAGCTTAATTTTCAAGAGCAAGGCAGTGGGAAAGCACAGAGAACAGACAACATGGTTAAACTTAAGCGTTGGGAAAGTTATCTTTGCAGGAGCACTGGGGATTGGTATGGTACATCTGTCAGATTTGTGACAGGATGAGTACAGTGATTGATCCATAAGATAACAAGAGCTGAAGTTATAACAGCAAAGTTGTAGTTGTCTGGGTAGAGAGAAAAGGATGTACTGCATAGATGGCATGCAGAATGAACTTAGGAGACTGAGTTATAAATGAAAGGGATGTCAAAAAGAGTGAGCTTAAAAGAGGAGGAGGTGATTCAGAGTCACATCTTTCCTAATGAGGAAGGTGCATGGCACTCTTCATGCGAAAAAAGATAGCGTGCCTTGGTCATACCGGCACTGCTGTGCCACAGGAACACTAAAGAGCCAGTGCCAAAGGGGTTCTGTGGCTCTGGGGCTGAACAGCATCCTCTGGCTTCAGTGCCCACAGGGATCAAAGAAGGATAAGAGCAGAGAGTATCATGAAATATAAGAGCAGAGACAGTGGCACCTGGAGGGGCCACAAAGGAGAGCCGGTCAATGACTCTGCTATGGACAGTATGAATACACAGTTGCAGAGGAGAAGTGTGGAAGGTAGGCAAAGGAAGGAAGGAAGGAAGGAAGGAAGGAAGGAAGGAAGGAAGGAAGGAAGGAAGGAAGGAAGGAAGATGGCACTTGTGCTCACTTGCTCTTGTGAGAAATTTACAGAATCACACATGAAGGACCTGATCCAAGTTAGTTAGTGACTGTCAGCAACAATAAAAATGCTTTACCTTTCTAATGCAATTGTAGTCCCACATCTGTAAAATGCTCCTGATGTAAACTTAGCTTAACCCTGCTGTTTAAACCTGCTGCATCTATCCCAGCATTCTTTGTCTGCTACAGAAATACCAACACACAGCAGAGTGTCCTGTAGGATGAATGCTGCATTAAAGGCAAAGCTGCATCTCTTACCAACTCAGCACTAACACTTCCCTTGCCAATGTTCCTTACATACAACCAACAAAACCAGAGTGCTCCTCAAAGTGTTTTCCACTTTCTGTGTGTTAGTGGCACGGGAATGTCAGTCCGAAGCGGCGCCATCAGAGCCCTGTTCACGTCACACTTGTAACAACATTGCTCTGTCACGGGCCATGCCCCTGCTTACCTCCATTGTGGTGGAGTCCTTGGCTTCCCACAGCAGTGTGGCCAGGCCATACACTGAGAGAAGGAAGGCAGGCTCTGTCACATCTCTCTGCCTTCAGAGACATCCCTGGTTCTGGATGTGTTTTCGCCAGCTCCACCATATGTGTTCCAGCCAAGTAGCTCCATGCCTGGAGAGCTGGCGTGGAGGCCCCTGCGGGCACTGTACACCTCGGGAGGTCATTAGTGCTGGGATGAATCTGGACAGCAAGCACATGGTAAGCCAGTCCCATAATACTAAGCTGAATTCTTGGTTCTCTGCTTTAAGAAATAAAGCACTTCCAGCAATTTCTCCTCCTCAGATCCAGTGCTGTTCCTGCTTTACAAAGTTCCCCACCCCATGCTTACTTCAGCATGATCCCAGCTAGAGAAAACAGAAAGGGGAAAACAACAGCTTCAGTGAGTAAATAGTTTGGGTGCAAAATATGGAGGTTGCACAAGATTTTATTCACCTCTTGGTGAAAAAAAAAAAAGAAAAAAAGAAGAGGATTGGGAAAAAGGTCTGAGAACAGAAAGTTTTCACCTCTTAGAAGAGTTACTTCTTGATAAACTTGGACCCGCACTACTCTTGGGTAGAGCATAAACATACCTTAGTTCTCTGCACCTTGGCTCATGTTTCCCCAGCAGCCAGAACCCCATTCCCTTAAGTTCTCCTGCTACCTTCCTGCAGCAAAATGGCACCAAATGACACCTGGTTATGCCCAAACTTTAATTTCTGCCATGAGGATGAGGAATGGAGTACAATGCCAAAGGCATTGTGCTTATGTAGGACAAGAAATCTTTCTTTTGATTGCCTTGTATTTTTGCTGGGGTGTGAAACAGAAATCTGTCCATGCCTGTTTTGCTTCCTGCTGTTAGGAGGCTGCTCAATAATTCAGTTATCTCTCCCCAAAGGAAGCTCCGCTGGCCTGCTGCTTGCTCAAGCCAGTTACTGCTGCTCAGCAATGAAGTCTGAAGTGCCACAGACTTCCAGGGGCCCCTTTGGCACCAGCTCTTTTGTATTCCAGTGGCCAGCAGCAGCTCCTTAACTCTTTGACAGCCAAAGCTCATTATCATTTTTATATAATTAAACAGTGCTGCTCATTCTCCTCAGTAGATTATCACAGCAAATTGATGGTTATTTGAAGGAACTGCCACAATAGGAGACAAAACACTGGCAACAGATAAAACAAAAGGATGCTCACAAAGCTCTTTAATTAAACTCCATGAAGGGATATGAATTCTAGCAGAGATTTTAGTTACCCTGCTGAGTCTCTTTCTGATTAGCTACAATGCATCTGCTGGCTTTCCTAGTATCCATCTGTACTGTTAAAGACAAATTTATTCTGGCTACGGAAGATGACCTCAAAGATGTCAGTTGTGGGTAGTCTAATAGTTTATTTATGTTGACAAAGTGGTTCTGAGTTGTCTGTGATGCGCTGAAGAACCATCCTCTTTACATATAACGATGTGCTTAATATGTGCACACGCACACAAATAACAATTCCCACACACAAATAACAATGCCCACACACAAATAACACTGAAAGGCTAACAAGAAAGCCAAAAGAGGTTGGAAAACTGTGAGGGAAAGGATTTTTTCTCCAAGCTGCTAAAACTTCTTACCACCACAATTACTTTTTCTTCTGGCATGCATCATCGGTTTCCCCCTCATCCTGCCCCACCTCCTTCCCTCCAGCATCCAGGTGCAGAAACTACAGTGAAGGCTACTGGATGGGACAAGGAAAGAAAGTCATAGGATATCTACTGTAAGGCATATTAATAACAAGTTAGGCTGTTTGAAGTCTGACTTTCTTTCAAAAAAATTAAAATAAAGAAAAAGAAAAAAGAGAGCAAGAATAAGAATTGAAAACAGATCTGTCATGGAGCATTTGTAAGAGGCAGTGCCACAAAACCCTTTGGGGCTTTCCACTCAGGTCATAAGGGATCTGGTTCAAATCGCATTGGTCCTTAATCCACAGGTAATTGACAGCACAACTCTCAGTGAGTCAGTGTGGAATACTGCTGCAGTGCTCATTACTACTGCAGACCTTTAATCAGAATATTTTTAGTCACACGCACCCTTTTGGCTCTACAGAGCCTATTGAGACAATAGACAATTTGCACGTTTATCATAATTAATTACCTGCTGGCATAATAAAAGCCGTTACCACCCAGTGTCCAATTCAGAGGAATGTATTTGATGGAACAAGGCCAGTCTATAAGATGCACACACACAGCCCCGAAACACTCATGAGAAAGGGTTGTTCCCCGTGCTAAACACGGAGCAGGGTTTTTTCCCTCAGAGCCCCAGGAACTTGGGTGGATGAAAGACCTCTTCCTCATCCCTTAAGGAGCTCTGAAAATATCCCAATTCTGCCTAATTTATACAACCCAGTCCTCAGGGTCCTTCTCAATTGCCAATACCCTACTGTGAAGGCTCCATTAAATCTTTTATTTATTTGTCCATAGAGGCCACTGAAGAATGTCACACGGTATTTCCCTTTCCAAAGTAGGTTCAGCTAAACATGAATGAGGCCCTAACATTATTCAGGACAAGGGTGTGTACTCATATTTTTGCCAGACTACTGACAGGCTGCAGGGAGTAAATATTCCTGGGCTCGACTTCTGACCACCTTATGTGCGAGTAGGTGCAGATTTGTTACAGTCATGACTTGGCAGTATTTTATGTTCATTCTTTGTAATGTCACATGCACACAAAGTTCAAAACAATGGGGGGAAAAGTATCACACCGATTCTCCCTGCATAGGCCTCAACCTCTGCTGCCCCGCTGAGCAAGCTAAAGTCGAAGGCCAGATTTAAAAAAAAAAAAAAAATTATAATTAAATAGTAATTAAAAATGGAACGTTCCAGCACAGTTCTGGCAGTGAGATTTCATTTCAGCATTGAACAGTAGGTTTACTGGTAACTCAGACAACTGTACACCTACAAAGACTCTCTTTAGCTTAATCATCCCCAAGGATGTCTGTCCTGAACTGTGACCAGAAACAGCTGAACAAGAGACTCTGGCCAATTCCAAGTACCACCAGAAAGGACCAATATTTTCCCATTATGAAAACACAACTCAAGAGGATCTCTCTTTTTGTTTTCTTTTATTTTCTTTTTTTTAAAATAATCACATGCAATTCTTATTACAAAAATAAAGTTGGTTTTCCATTTGACTCAGTCTGGGTAGAAAACACATTCCTCAGCTGTAAAGCTGGTAATGCTCTGCTGACTCAAAACCTAGCAATTCTGTTCAGGTATTCTGCACAGACAATAACTCCACCTCACCCCCAAATGCACCCAGTGCATTCAAGGTATGCTTGTAAAGCTTGGTTCCTTTGCAGCTTCTGTCTCCAACTTCTTATCCTCTAAGTTACTAAATTCTTGGCACCTCCTGCTTCATTAGGTTGTAGAAGTCCAATGTCTGAAGGAGGGATTTTGGCACTATTAGTGTAAATATCTGGAAGCCAGTGTGATGACTGGTTACTTATATTTATTTAAGTGTTCCTGTGTAGCATCCAAAGTCTGTTGACACCCAGCAGCTCTTCATTCTGCAAAATGCTTTAAAAACAAGCAGAAAGTAAGTTTCTGTTGCTGGCAGCTAATTCTTTTAAACTTGGAAAATGATAAGCTAAGTAGTACATCTCTGGGTCACAGCAACCTTTTATAATAGCATAATCTAGAAGCGGAGTTTTCTCACATCGAGCAGTTTGAGGAAGATGAATCTGCTTCTCTATCTATTTTCAGTGTTATGAAACCATGATAAAGAAACAAGCCAATGGATGTACGTAGCCCAAAAACATGCTTGCAGTCTGGAACATCTGAGGTACTTGATAAAAGCATTTGAGGACTTATGCATAACGTAAGCAATACACTTCCCAATGTAACACTAAAAACCAAGTTACATTGCTGAAAGAGATAATGGTGCGGATGATGCCCATGACCAGTGACCCCGGCCTTCCTCCTCTTGCTGCTGTTGAGTATTACAAAATCCCTGACCTGTGAAGGACAGGGATTGTCCCTGGGACCTCAGATTCTGTGGGATGCTGTTAACAAGTTAAATACATTAGGTTTTGCAAATTATGAAAAGTGGGATTGCAATGTATTAGCCCAAGATGATTTTCCGGAAGGAGGTTTCAGTGTTGCACTGTTCAGAAATTATATGATGTGGTTAGCTTCTTCCAGCTATAGCACGTCAGGCCTGTGTACTTTAGCTAGGTGAAAGACTGTCTGAAAAATGCACTTCTGGGAGGCTTGTTCAGTAAATTGTTTTTCCATGTCTCTCTGAAGAAGAGTTCGTGGTACTTGGCAAAAGTTGGCATGGAAGTCCCCAGGTACGCTGATACATTCAGTATGTACAGCTACAAGAGCTATGGAAAGCTTTTTTCTATAGGAATTTGAGTACCTGAGGCAACAACTCCTCTAGTTTGGAAACTAAGCAGACACTTTTGTCTGTGTTTACTCCTAAGGGAAAGTAATGTGATCATCATAAGGCTGTGAGTTACATCAATTTTAAAAGATACTGCTTTGAATTAACAGAAAAGTGACTAGGAAAATTCTTCCTCCTGGAAATCTAGTTCTCAGCTGATTATTTATGTGTTGATATTCATTCTTTCCAAGTAAACAAAGAAATAAGCTCTTCTTATGAGCCAAATGAATCAACATTACTGGAATGAAAATCATTCTCTTCCACTAATTGTTTTTCCCCTTCCTCCAAGCCCTTAAAAAAAGGCCAGAAAACCCACCTTAGGAAAAAAATCTGTTGCAATGACCTTATAAATTAAAACAACAGGAGCGGTAAAATTACAGGGAGAGAAGGATTTATTCTTTCACTCAAATGCATTAGAAAGAATTCTATACTCCAGTGCATATCTGCAAAGAAGAATTATGAAAATATGCCCTTTCTGGTGGGCTAAAGAAATATGAAATCAGCAGATGTATCTGAAAATAGGGATAAATCAGTATTTAAAAAAATTTTACTCTGCATACAGTTCTGGTGCTGCCTCTCTACCCCAGGATTGCAGTCGATGTAGGAATCCTTGAGTCAGATAAATTCTATTTCTGACTAAGAGGGAAGCAGGTCCTCAAACCACTTTGCTGCAGTGGAATTCAAAGAGCCCACTCAGTCCTGTCATCAGGGTTGTCTCATTCTGACAACGATCCCCCACCACAACTGCTTTCTATAGAGTCTCAGGCTAAGTGAAGACACTGACATGTCACTAGAATTCATCCAACTGTGTTTTACACAGATACCAAACAACCACCATAACAATGAAGTCTCTTTGTGAGTGATTTGTCATTGTCTGCAATATAAAAGTCAATAATGGTCCCAGATACTGGTAAAGTGCCATTTCTAGTAGACACAACTGAAGGGGGAATTCCCACTGCAGAAGATGCAGGACAACAGAGAAAAGTGTTTCTCCTCCTGAGGCTAAGGGTGGGGGGTGAGGGCTGGAGACTGCTCTTCCAAAATCTGAAGCGATTATATGGCATTTGAAGATGCCAAAGTTCTTAGCATGTTTTTACTCCAGTTCTATGACAGCTAATTACGAAGGACACCACACAGCAGAAGCCATCCGTGTAATTCAAGGACAGCTCAAAGCTGTACCACAAAGTACGTGGTCAGAGCAACAGGCAGTGATATAAAATACATCAGGAAGATTTTTTTATTTTCTATTTGGAACACTAACTCAGAAGTCTGCCAAAATTCCATAATCACTGATCTTCTATGAAGAACTGTTTCAGCCTAATGCAGAACACCACCAGCAACAGCCAAAGCAAAGATCACCAGCTCACCAACACTGCTGTGCCTTTTTGTAATACCTGATCAGCCTGCTGGCTGCTAGATAAGCTCTTCTGCCTATGACAACTCCTGTTTCTAAAACAGAAATAAAAACCACCTTTATAGCACTAAAATTGAAAATCTATACGCTCCTCCACAGCTTACCTTCAGCCTCACCCTAGGCCCAGACTCCTGCAAAGAAGTACAGTCCTCTGGAAATCCTCCCCAGCCCAGCTTCACCCCGTCCTAGCCCAGCCTCAGACAAGTGCTGTCTCCCAGCCTGCGCCTGCACACCCACATCAACACCAGGTCACCTGCGACACTCGCGGACCACCTCAGGCACAAGCACATAATTGCATTTCTGCAAAAGATAGAAGGCTTATGGCAGCCTCAGGTTTTTAGGCTGGCTGTGGAGGGAAAAATGATACCTTATCTGGCACAAAGGCTCCTGGTAGAAAGCAGCTTGACATATTTTGATCCAGTAGAATGAGTAAGTTTACACAAGCTCAGTGCTTTGTGTTTTTACTGTACCACCAAAACACAGTTGGAGAGTACACAAGTCTTACCATTACTGACTCCTTATCTTTAAAATCTTCTGTGTGTATTTCATCCAAGTCCTTTAAGCACCCACTCAGTGTGTGCAATCCTGACCTCCCAGGACCGGTGATATTTGCACACCACAGAAACAATGGAGCCATTTGTCTTGCAAGCAGGCCTGGGCAGGGGAGACAGCTCTCTCCCTCAGCTGGCCCCAAACAGGGCATTTGTTTCAAGAAATCGAAATGACTGAATTTCAGAGCCATTAGAACAAGACACTGTACTGCTTCTTAAACCTTATTTTCCTCTTTCTAAACTCACACAAGTCTTCTCAAGCCACTGGCTACAGAATGAACAGGAGAAAGACCAAAATATATCAGAATCCATAGATAAACAGTGTATATATTCTTTAGTAAATGCAAACCAATCCAGGGGAAAGACTCGCAAAAAAAAAAGTGTTGTCAGAAATAGCAGGATGCCCACAGCACTCCATTAAGAATACTGATCATAAGCTGCTATTTTTCCCTGGTGTTTCACAATGTAAACATCTAGTCACTTGCTTTCCACATCCTTTGGGAGCACTGGACAGACCGTCAAGCCAAGACCATTTCTGTTCTCACATATTTCCATGAAGCTCTAATGACTAAAAATCATTGTTTTCCTAATGCTCGCAAAAAGCCAAATTTGCATTTAATATCAATCTGGTGCAATTACAGTGTTTCCTCCTTTACACTAATTAGGCTATTTAAAGATGTTTTCATCAAATGCATGATAGGAACTTTTGGATTGTACCCCTTGAAATGTTCTGCTGAATTTTTGCTAACATTTGGTAACAAATCTCATGAGAGCCTTTAATGGAAGTTAACATTTTTTTCATGTGTCATACTGCAAGTCTTCAAAGCAGAAGTTTATAACAAAGTCTTAATGTGACTTTAAAGCTCCCAGTCCTTTTCTAGATATCTGCTTTATGTTTGCTCACATTGCTGACTGCCCAGAGTTTGGCTGGCTCTGACCAGATCTAAGCACAAAGGCAAACTGAAATGACGCAGAACTTACTGCTTCCTCCTTTGAACTTCCTTAACAAATAGAAATTTAGCAGCATGTGCATTAGGAAAGTAAGCAACAAGAGAAAAGAATGCCCAAAACCATAAACAACCAAAACCACCCACTCTCATGCCAGCTGTTTCTTAAACTGATTTCTATGGTTAACTAAAGAGACAGATTGGGAGTCATGAAAGATGAAGCATGTTCTACCCACACGAACAGCACTTCCTGGAGCCCACCAGCAAATTGAACTCCCATTTAAAAAAAAACAAAAAGAAAGGAAAGGAAAAAACAAAAAAGTCGTATTAGGTATGTACCTCTAGATATCAAAAAGGAGTTCCTAGCCTAAGGAAGAGGACAGGTTGACAGGAAATTTGTATGTCCTTTGTGATCCACTAATCCTGAGCTAATCAGAAAAGATCACTTCAATAAACCCTGTAGTTTAGCAACATCCTGCCTGCCCTATGGGCCGTGACCTTGGCTCTGCAATTCCCAAGCACACCTTACCTCTGAAGCTTTGTGGAGGTCTTCAAACAACAAGTTTATGGCTCTGTTCCACAGTGCTTGCACAACAGTGATCTGTTTTCAGTCAAGTATCTGCATGTCAATGGCATGCCTCTGCAACTTGGGAATGGAAATAAAGTAGTGGAAATAAAGTAGTGGAGGAAGGACCTTTCCAAAGCTCTACCAGCAAGAGGCAGTTCAGCTTGTAAGACTCAAAATCCTCTCTGGCAGTTCAAGGTGATGTAAATCAGCCTTTGCCTTGCAAAGATGCTTGCAGCAACATGAGCCATCCCAAAATGAACCCCACCAAAACACTGTTTCAGTCAGATGAGCCACCCAAACGTCCCTTCAGGCAGTCCCATGGCAGTACTGCTGGTGCAAGCAAGAGCTGTCAATAGAAGGACGCAGGACAGAAAGGCAGCATCCTTAGTTTTAAATCTCTTTGGGCCACCGTATTCACTTCCTGAGGCTGCCACATTGATCCTCCTTTCTGGGAAATTAGTTTCAGCCTACAGAAACTATTGTGACTCAAAACTTGTTTTCATAAGAGTACCATGAGTTGCAGCCATTCTACTTCGAAATGAAAATGTTTAATCTGCCAAGAACTATGAGGAAACTTAACATTCAAAAAAAAAAAAAAAGAAAAAGAAAAATGAGCAAAATACCATAATTGGACTTTTCATGGATATAACTCCTAAAGTGTAGTTTAATTTAAAACCATACTGCACAACAGAATAGAGTCATTTATTTAAAATTCTTCCTTTGCTTAGGTCTTTGTATTATTTAAAACTTGTCCCATATTGGCAATTACAAGGTATGGAAAGAACTGTCTATAGCATTCCTCTTCCATAAGGCCAAAACTTTTGCTTTCCAACCAACTATGAAGTGTCTAAGAAAAGAGAAGCTTTATGCTTTCGTTGGCCATCACACCAGCTTGTTCTTACTGCCTGAAAGACGAATAGCATGTCTAGATAACTGAACTCTGACAATTAGAAAATCAGACTAGTTAGTGAACTGTCATTTTTTTAAAGCAAGGAGACCTTGTCAATTCTACCTGTCAAATAAGTTTGGACAGATTGATAAGCATTTCAAAAAAACAGAATAAAACCTGTTCTCTTCACGAAGCAGACTTTCTTTTCATTTCTTTGCTCAAAAGCACATGGCAAGAGAGCACAGCACAAGGCTGTCCACAGGACCAGACTTTATTACCAAAACTATTCCAGGTCTTTAGCTCAAGCTACTGCTGTGAATGGGAATGACTCGAAATTCAGTTTCATGGATTTCCTGGCAGATAAGATAGTATTTATGAGTTGCCTTAGCATTCCTACATTTGAAGCAATATGAAGTATGATTGGCAGCAACCCAATTTCATTACTCTTAGATAAGTCAATAAGTGTGGAAAGAAAAATGAAATGGGCAGCCAATCAACACACAAAAAAAAATCAGATATTCTGAGGCCAAGAAAGTATTTATATGCTGATGACTCAACTTTTGCAGCAGTGTATGCAGCAAGAACAGGAAATATACTATTGAACCCTCTTATGACAACAACTTTGATGTGAAAGGCCGGAATAGCTCATTCTCCCTGCTGTGATTCAGAAAGCCGGAGCTGTAATCCTGGATCTCTGCGGAATGCACTCACAAGAGCTCCCGAGCTCATTAAAGGACATCAGAAATACAAGGGTCCTGCAGGACACGTGGTAAGTAGATGGCTTTCAAAGACTATGGAAAGAAACACAGGTGACAAAGGGCTGGCCCTGGAAGCTCTGCTGCTGTTTTACATGCAACGTGTACATAAGGCTCATCTACCTCTGCAGCGGTAGACGACTGCTGCTACATGGTTGGGGAAGAGAAGAGGCCCTCCATCCTTCCATCATGGCATGGAAATTTCTTATATTGGAACACAGCTGATAGCTACTCTAGAATAAACTTTCTGAACTCAGAACCTACAATTTACCACATCCTTTCATGAGTATTTGTGTTGAGGCTTGAGACAGCTGCTTCTTCACAAAGTTTAGGAGCTGCTTCTTATCTGCTGCTTATCGTTTGTTTTTCTTCTTGCACTGCAGATGTTGTGGAGGACGTGCTGAAAGCAATGTATAATACTGTCCTGCAGCAGTAATTCTTATAGCAGATCTATGCTGGGGCAAGGCTATGGAATAAGCTGTGTGTCTGACTTTAACGACGTTATAAATGGGTAGAAACTGAGAATTTATCAGTGGATTTAGATTAGTTAGCTTCAACAATTTTTAGTATGCAATACTGGCAAATCTGCAGATGGAGACAGTAAATATATTAAATTGATTTCCAGCTAGGCTTATTTTTCTTGATATCCCTAGTAGTACTTCACAAACCAACTGAAAACTTCCAGTTTAGGTTCAAATCAGTACAAAAATTAATCCTACCCCTCCTACAAATAAGATGCTGGTTGATGCAGGCTCACAGGGCATGCAGTAAAATGCAAACAAGTTTGATCTTAAAACCAGAAGCATGAGTGAATGATTTTTTTTCAGTATCATTTCAGTCAGATAAATCTAAAAAGGTTGGGGAACCTGAATATGTATTTGCAGAAAATAATGCCAAATAAAACCAAATGAAAACAAGGTGTCTCTTCAGAGCAGCATAGGGAGGAGATATGGTAGTGCAGGAGGTTCAGATTTGTTCTGAATAATTTACTTCTCACAGATCCAAAGCTGCTATCTGCTGTTAGGCTCTGTTTTATCCCTCTGCTGGAGAATGTCATTCAGATTGCCCTTTTCGCCTACTAAACAATCCAAGCAGGACAGAAGCAAATTAATGCTGCTGCAGCATGTCCAAGCTGCTATCTGTCTTTTCTAAATTTCCTTAATATTACCATAATACTTGGAGATTAAGCTGTCCCTTGAGTGTGAACATCTTTCTCTCTGCCACTGGTTATCTGTACAGCTGACTCGGTAACTCGTTCTCTGGTTTCCTCCTGCAGTCTCATGCTAACACTCTGCAGACCGTGTCCCACACAGCCCTTTGTAATCTCTTGTATAGACATCTCGTAGCTGGTGATTTCTAGATACTGACTTTTATAGCTCATAAAGCCACTAGTGGTTATCAAATTTAATATGTTCAGCTGACATCAGTGATGTGTTTTATCTCTCCCTCTGAATTATGGCATTTCTGGGATTTGCAAGTTCAAAACTAATACAGCACAGCAGAAGAGGCCTTTTAATCCTGCTCATTAGCAAATGGGAGTTTCTGACATAACCCAAAGGCTCTGGCAGACAGACACCACACAGTTGAAGGACAGACACTGCACGACAGTGGCTTCCAAGCACTGATACCTCTGGGAAATCGGCTCCACTGGAGAAGCAGCATTCTTGTTTTCACGGAAGAAGCCACCTTGCTCAGACTAATACCTACCCCTTCTGAAGACACGTCATCTTCCATAAACAAAAATGAGGTGCTGATAGCTTGGATGAAGCAGCTGGAAGAAAGGGTAAGAGAGAATGCAGGCTCACAGTGGAATGGAGGTACTTAAAACCCAAACAAATAGTTGAAGCTTGCAACCACTAAGAGCGTGCATTATTTACTGAATGCCACTGGACGGAGCAAGCTTCTTTTCTGGCCACAGTTTACCCATTTCCCCTACCAAGCAGCAAGAAATGTAATGCACTGACAAGCAGGGTGAGAGGGGACAGAGTTGGAATGCCCTCCTCCATGAAACTGCGTGTGCCCAGCTCACAGCCAGAGGCCAGGCTGTGGCACCAGTGTGGTGGAACAGACTGCCCTAACACAGCACAGGAACCCAAGAGTTACGAGCAGTTGGGAAGGGCGTCTGCGCAGCAAAGCCTTCCGAGCACCATTAGTTTTATTCTTCAGATTATACTGTAACGATATCCTAACCATGAAAGTCAAATTTCCCATCATGTCATGGCTTCAACAGATTAATTTCTCTCAGATCCCCAACTCTCACTATGTGCCAAACAATCATGGCCCTTTTTTGGTGTGTTTTATCATCTCCAAGCTTCTCTTGTAATCTGTAACCCATTGCCAACTAACATTTGTACACCACTCCCCACAAACACCACCCAGGAAGGGAGTAGACACAGTATTTTATGCTCGCTTGAGCACAACTATCCTGTTTTCACACTAAAAGACAGATGAGACATTTAAAGCATGCAAGATGTAGGCGCAAATCTGTATCACACTCTGGCCACCAACATGGAAATTCACTCCATTACCTACAACCAGCATTAAGCACACCAGGCAGGGCAGATTGTCCTCTATAAAACATCATGTTGAGACCACTTTTTAAGAAGAATGGCTGAAACTGCTAAATATTTTCCAACAAAATAAAGATTGTTGAAAGAATACTCAAATATTACTCTTTCTCCATCCATGGCACATGACTGGACAGCATTAATGATCCAATTCCATAACCACAACTTCCCAAGTGGGAGTTAACAGACTCTGGGACACCAGCAGGTGCAGTAACATTTTTTTTTGTTTCTTTGTTTTGTATTGGGCTTCTTTAACATGAAAATAGACTATTCATAATTCATCTCCCTTCCACCTACTGAAGAACCTTCATTTAAAGAAAAAAAAAGCATTCACTTGAATGTTAAGAGCATGCATGAATCAGATATGGAACTAAAAGACATTTTAACGATATTTGCACAAACACTTTCCAGCAATGACTCTGATTCTAATTATCTGGTGGATGAACCCTGCCTGTGAACAAGTCAAATGGTATTTTGCAGCCAATTCCTAACTCTGTGGTCCGTGTCTCCTAGATCAAACTTGCTTTGAAGCTTTTGCACTAGTATTTTTCATTTTGCACCCTAGTTTTACAGCCCCTCAAATTTTCCTCTGTTTTTTGATTTCTAAAGGCTCTTTGTTTCTATCTATATAATCAACCACAGTGCACACAAAATATAATGTGGGATATAAAGCTGTGAAAATCTGGGAAAGTTGCAAGCAATTTTTCTAGCAAAAAATACATGTTCGAGAAGACATAAACGAAGATTTTAATAAGCCTCACACAAACAGGCACATGCCCACTTATTCCTCCAAATTGTCAGAGCTCTTGCATAAGACTTCTTTTATATTCGTCTTAGTCCCTGAAGTTGCACACGTCTTAAAGTTAAAAAAGATAGACTTGTTAATAACACACAAATGTTCATAGACATAACATCTTTACAGATATCCGCTGTGAGCAGATCAAGCCACTCTCCATATGTATTTAAACGTAGTGGAAGGCTGGAGTTTTTAAGTTGTCAGATCTGTGCCTGGGTAAGAGGGGCTCTATTTTCACTCTTGGAGCAGTGAGAGATTAGCAGCTTGAAATCACTTTGACAGTTTCAGTTACTCTCCTGCATACTGCAGGGAATTTTAATTCCAACCTGTGAAATTGTAATTGCTTCTCAAGAAGAGCGGAAGGATTCTGGGTAATGGCCACAGCCAAGCTCAGTGTCAGAGCTGCCAGTTGCTGCCACTTCAGTTATTACTTGGTGTTATTCAAAAATCACTCCAGCTTTCCATATGGGAAGTTGAACTGGGGAGTGAAACTAGATTAACAGTAGCTATCAGATGTTCAGAGATGTGCAAGGAATGATGCAACAGAGGTGAATCTCCTCAAAAAGCACCTTCTTTTTCTTCTTTCTCTTGCTTTATGGAACAAGCTCTACATAAAACACTACTTCTGTCATACTCTTTTTCTAAACAAGTATACCATTACTAGAGAGCTACAATGGAAAGATTAAATGACAAAGTCCTCTAGCATAAAATGCACAAGTAGAAAATAAAATGTGTGTACTTGACGTGGTTCACAAGAGATTTAAGATGTCTTTGCTACTCAGGGTTCTGTGGTTTGCAAGATTCCTCATTGAAAACAGCCAAAGAGAACTCAGAGCTACCACAAACATTTAAGAAAAATAGTTGAGGCTGGTATCAAGTGGAAATTATATTCTTTTTTTGCTCTGAAAAAAGGGCATTGAATGTAGACTGGTTATTAGCAGACACATTCTCTAGTGATGAGTGTGTTCAGCATGTGTAAAAGTGGCATCAGTTGACTGTGGGGGAACCGCTCCTGCAATGACCTCGTTAAGCTGGAGTGCAGCAGATTTCTCACCCACCCTGATGGCTTGCAAAGAGGGAATACTTAGTGGAAGTAGGTCTCGAACATAATATTGATGTAAAAATTAAAAATGCTGCCTGGCAGGGCAGTTAGAAGCATTCAGGGAGCCAAACGGGATCAAAAATCACAGATCAGATGTGTTCAGGTCAACTTGGTCCATGGAGGAGGATGTACTTGTACAGTTCACTCCACACCCACTGAGGCTTCCCAAGCTGCACCAGTAGCCCCAGGCAGTCCAGGCTTGGTCCAGGTGAGCTGTTTGACCAGAACTGATTTGCTCAGCTCAGTGGGCTTGGAAGCTTTAGTTGTACATAAACAGAAAACAATGACAAACACGATGCTGCTCTACAACACAAAGTGTCAAAAATCCCTCTCAAAATCTAAAGGAAGGCAACAAAATATGTGATAAACAACACTTCCTACTCATCAGATTAAAACTTAGTTTAAGAATATGCTGTGGGCAACATCATTTACAAAGTCTTCTTTGGCCTCTTTCAGTATATTGCACTATTTCTAAGAAAATAAGCTGGTCCCATTAAAGTCAACGATGCACAGAATCTAAATCACAAGCTTCGTAAATCTCCGTAATAGCTGATGCAATGAGTCTGTAATTGCCACGATTAGATAAGCTAGAGTGGCTGACAGAGATAATGCTAGAGGCACAGAACATATCTGCATAGATTATTCCCATCACATGCGAAAATTTGGCTCGGATATAATGATTTTGCCTATCCACAGTTTTCCTGAGAATCTTGCAATCTGTGGTACTTTCCTGAAAATTTCAATTCCCAGAGTCAAGTTGGTGAGGGTTTTTTGAGAATTTCTCAGATTTGCTAAAAAAGTAAATTACTGATTGTTATATATTCCTTGCTGTACAGAAAAGCCTGAGAAAAAAAGCACCCCAACAAAGAGAAGCAAACCAAGGGCACGATTGTTGGTTTGGTTTGTTTTTTTTTTTTCTTTTAAAACTCATGAATTTTGAGTCTTGGCTCATGACCTTCAGTAGTTGCAATAAGAAATACAATATTCGAGTCATCACACACCTGATTTCCTGAAGACAGTTACATCTGTTGTTATAATTTACAGGCTGTGCTGAAAGCATGATGGTGGAATTTCCTGATTAATTGTCTGCAACTATTATGAATCCCCAGTTCATAAAGTACAAAGCACTCTTACTAGGGAATTATTCCTCTGCACTGTAGAGACAATGTACTGGTTTCAGCTGAGATAGAGTTAATTTTCTTCACTGCAACTGGTATGGGGCTATGTTTTGGATTTGCTGTTGCTGAGCAGGGCTTGCACAGAGTCAAGGCCTCTTCTGCATTTCCAGGAATGGCTGAACACCTGCTGGTCAAAGGAATGAATGAATGATTTCCTTGGTTTGCTTTGCTTGCATGTGCAGCTTTTGCTTTACCTATTTAAGAGTCTTCACCTCAACCCATGAGTGTTACCACTTTTACTCTTCTGATTCTTGCCCCCACCCCACTGCAGGGGAGTGAGCAAGTGGCTGTGTCATAGCTGCCTACGGGGGTTAAACCACAACAACCAAGTAAGACAGCTCAGCTCCATCTGGGTATGACACAAACATTAAAAACACCCTCTGCAGTTCCTGCTCTTATGATTTTAAACAGTCTTTGCAAGTGGAAGTTTGGATGAAGATTCAGGAAGGTGACAAGGCATGAAAAAACCAACAATATTATGCGATCAGGTGCTGGAAGAACTGGGCACACAGTCCAGTCCCTGACTGACCAGCAGCACACTCAGGATGGCTGGAGATCCTGTTGTGACAAAAATGGCTTGAAGAAAGTAATTTGAAATTTTCATTGTGAAAAATGCAACCTTCCCACTAACAGAGGAATAACTGTCTTATTGAGCCAACCCACAGCTACTAGAGAGTCACATGTAGTTTTCTAAGCATTGTATTAAATCTAGAGACTGTATTAAATCCATCTTTCAACAGAACTCTTATCACCACAACTACACCTTCCCATTCAATTATAAAACCAAACACCTTTAAAACTATTTCTATGTAAAAAATAATTCTTGTTGTATTAACAAAGCCTAATAACTAACTGTGAAGTTGAGAGAGGCAAGGTGGCAGGCAAAAATTCTTTCAGACATGACAGCAAAATAAATAGCAACAAATGACAAACTTTAATGGCCTTGCAGTGTTCATTCTAATGTAAAAAGACAGATACCAAACCATCACACTGCATCAAGCAAAATCTTTAGGAAAGCTTTAAATATCCTACCCATAAAAGATGATCAATATCACTCAGTGGAAGGATTCCTTATAAACTTAATGCAATTTTACCTGATATAGCAATTATGAGAAGAGTATGCAATGCAAACATTGCATCATTTTAGGAAAAAAAGAAAAGGAAAGATGCAACGAACTGTTCTACCAACCAAGGATCTCAGGTTTTGGCAAGATAGGCTTCTCCACAGCTTATTACTGTTCTCTCCTTTGAAAGACAGGAAAGGCATAGAGTGAGTACAAATTATTGCCCAATTTATATTAACTTTTTTTTTTCTAAAAAAAAAAAAAGAAAGATTTGTTGGTAAAAGTGTTTCCTTTGAAGATTTTAAACAGCAGTTTCATTGTTTTTATAAAAGCCCCATTCAGTTCACAGTTCTGTTTTCATTCCTCCATAGTAAAACATAACAAGAACTGCCAGTAGAGCCAGGCTGACAGACAGGATCTTCAGTCCACCTCCCTCTTGTTGCCATGGGAGCTGCAAAGCCATCCACGAGCTGAGCCGTGTTTTCACTGGGATCTCAGCAGAAGGCTGTGCTTTCCAGTTCATGCCATTCCGTGGTGCACGTCTGAACTCCTGTGAAGAAATGCACATATTAAGATTGAAACTGTTGTGTATTTCTCATTGTACATACCAAATACGATCTCCTCTTTATACTGAGGTTCAAATTAATGTCTTTTTCAAGACCAGCAATTCAACCTGCACTGCATCATCATCAGGTCATCAGTTTTTCATACAGGAATGTTATAAATGCCATACAAAATCAGTATTTCTAATGAAATTAGCTGCCAAAATCAATGCAGCTGTTAGCAACAGAAGCAAATCTCCAGACCTCACTGTCAGCAGAGACAGTTGTTTGGTGGTTATTTTTTAATTTGTTTTGCTGCTATCTCTCTACTTTCCAATTTTTGGCTTCTCCAAAAGAAATGTCTAGCCAGTGATAAAGGGGACCACAACACTCAATCCTTTGCACAGCAGGGATCTTCTAAAGTCAATCATCGACTCCTGGTGTGCCAGCTCAGTGGTGCTTGAAAATCCTCCCACAGGGCTTTTCCTTTCCCCTGACCCTCAGGAGGCAGCTGTGCTAAAACACTCACCTTCTCATTCAGCATATTGAATCCCAGTTCCCTGCTGTGCCTGCCATTACCGTTCCCAACCTGACTGCGAGCACCAAGATCCCCAAGAATATGAGGTCTTTTAACTGCAGCACAAGTTACAGATGTTGCGTCACTATTTCAGCAGAAAACCCAAGTGAAAAGAATAAAAGGCTCTTTTCTCTCACACCCTTGTTCAGTTCAGCATTGGAGATACTCAAAAGGAAAAACATCCAGTGAAACCGTAATCTGACGACATTTGCAAGAGATATAAGTGGTAAAGGTGCAATTAAACAAAAGTGTAATGATGCTGCATCATAAGATTCAATATTTCTGTTGATCATTTCTGTTTTCCTCCCTCTATTTCAATCATCACTTGGGAATTCAACTGAGTTCAGCTGGATTTTTAATTGGTTTGAAATCTTCCAGTTAAAAAAGGTGTTTGATTAAACCATTTTATTTTTTTTCCCTTTCACATTTTGTATAAAACAAATCAGGGACCCAGAAAGTACCTATCTGGATAATCTTGTGTTTCCAAGAAGCTGAAACAGGGCCACATGAAAATACAGACCAGATGCCCGCTCAGTCTTTTACCAAACATATTTCTGGGCAAACTCAAAGAAATATCAAAGCTCCAAGAAAGGTGCCTGCCCATGAAAGTGTGACAGCACAATTCAAACCTTCTGTAACTGCCTCCTGTTTTCCATTTCAGCAATCAGCTCCATTATAGTAATTGTAGAAGGAAAATAATGATTACTACGGGTTAGGTAAGTAAGCATCAAAGGGGCAAATGACAGCCTGGAGTAAGTGTTATTCTAACATCTGAGTTATTGCTGACTTACACCCCGGTTCACACAGGCAAAGGGTTACTGACCAAGTGAACTATGAAATGAGGATGACTTCTCACACATACTGCACTTAGAAGACCATCAACTGGGTAAACAGAGGAAAGGAAGCGGGCAAGCACACCGGGATGTAGTTCTCCACAGTGTGAGGCACAGTAGCAGCACCACTCCAGAACTTCAGTCCATATTGTGCAGAACATGTTAACTTAATCAAAAACTACAGTTCAGTTATTAATTACAATCAGTTTCTAAGGCATCTGAAATTTTAGTACTTGGCCACAGCTATTTTGTCCTCCCAAATCAAAGCTGATTAACCTTTGCCTGCAGATTAAACTGGAAAATGTACAGTATTAAGGATTTTTTACAAATGAATCAAAATTCTTTTGCAATTTATTCTTTTTAGACATTTATAAAGCTTTTCCTTTCTTTGCAGGTCTCACAAATCTCCACTAATGCAAGGTGCTTAATTTATGGTAATGACCTGTTTTTACATGTATTGTTGGTACATTAACACTAAGGCTAAAGTGATTTAAAGGAATGGATAAGGCTGTAAAAATATCAGTACAACTAAAGTCTTATTTCTTCTGATATTTAGTTTTCACTGATTCATGACTTAAAATCTGGCTGACTACAATCAGCCTATTGACTCCCAATTAAATATTTCTACACTGCATGATAAAAGTCATGGTTATTTAGTTGTACAAGACTAGATGCTATCCCTTGGCAAACAGATAAGAAGGGCCAGCACCTCATAAATGACTTTGTACCTTTTTCCTCAATGCTCCTCTTTGTGCTCAGCTTCAGTTCCTATCTACATGTCTCAGCAAGACTAGGGACAGCCAGCAAAACGCCCCAAGCACAAGTTACAAGTTGCAAAATGTTTGAGAGACTTTTTTAAAATTTTCCCCTTCACTGACAGTTAAGCACATCAGTGTTTCATGTATTCAATCATGTTTCTGTGCCATAGTTTACAGTAGTGACTTCACTGGCATTTCGTTTATGTTATACAGTTTTTCTGTTTTCCAACATAAAACCAAAGAGTCTCATCTCACTGGTATAATTTTGATCATGCATAGCCTATACTGCTTTTTTTTGTTACCATACTGTTTTCTTACACCTCTGTTGCAACAAAGCACTGCATATGCATTAGGTAGTGCTGCAGACTGCTAGCAGGAGAGAATGGCACAAGAGATTTTAGCCAGGTTTACAAAGTTCCAGTGGCGGTGAATGCTGCTGGTGAGTTGTCCCAGTAGCATTTCATCTAAGTCAGCCTGTACAGCTGTGAAATCCATTTTTGCCTAACTTCATTACATTTTCAATAAATGAGATGATCATACTGATACACTAAACCCCTTTTTTGTTTTCTTTCTGTAGGAAGACAAAAATATCTCAATTTGCAAACTGAAGTGACCCTTTTCTTAAAGAAAAAGAAAGGTGACCCTTTTCTCTCATCACAGCTCACCACTTAAAACACTGCTACGTTTCTGTTTGATAATGTACATCTCTTCAGGTGATCCTGCCAAATATTTCCTTTCAAGGAAAGTAAAGAGTATATTCATCTGATCCGTGTTTTCTAAGCACTATTCTCTAGTTTGGCCCAAAATTCTGCCTGACACATGAGTAACACCACAGGCTTCCATGAAAATTTCCCTCATTATCATCACAGAATATGCATTTCTAAAAAAAAAGGGTACATCTGGCTCCCTGCGACTGAAAGGCTCCCGTAGAAAATGACAGTCTTTGTCCCCATCCTGAGATTCATACAGAGCTTTTAAACCCAGGATAATCACTCAGAGACACCTGCAGGTGGACGCCTCTTCCTCAGAGTCTGTGGTGCAGCTCTGAGACATGGCACAAATCCCCCAGGGGGAAGAGGAGCTCTGCTAAGGGGACCATGTCACTGCACCCTCTCCCTCCTCAGTGAGGGCCGAGTGGCCCTTGCCGCAGTCTGGACATCAGCGAAGGGCCTGCCAAGAATATAAGCAGTTCTTCCAAGCACACAAGTATCATATAAACAGCTGTATTAGTGAAAAACACTGTATATATAATTTTATGCACCTTTGGTGTAAAAAACCTCGGTGGAGGTAAAGGCCTCATTTTTTGAACTAGCATTTACACTGGTCCGCTCACTTAATAGAAGCATTAATTCTGAACATCCCTTATTTGCATCTCTGGCTCTAGATAAAATATTCACAGTGCATTAGCTTTTCCATGGAAATCTTTAAGTCATTTCTGTAATATTCTGAACTGATATAGCTGTGATATTTACCACTTACAATCACTAGTCAGAGTGCAACAGTTCCTTAAGCTGAGCTCAGAAATCACGCTTCTGTAGCTGCAAGAGTTAGAAAGATTACCATAATGATTCATTTCAGTGGAATTTTGAACTAAATTCAAAGCGTCTTTTAACAAAAAAATGCTTGGAGGAAGCCCTAAGGTAAAGAAGTTCCAAAAATATGTGTTTATACTAGTTTCAGTCTCTATAGGCCACAAACTCTTTGGTAGACTTGTTAAGCATTGCTCTCACTAAATAGGACCACAGTGGAGGAAAAGGTACTCTAAGATTTAAAACTATATACTATTAATCAAAATGAGGGGAGGAAGGGAAATTACCAAACTGAAATGCAAAGACAGACACTTTGAGCTAAGCATCTTGTATTTCCATGGAGGCAGCCTTTCATCTTGTTTTGGCAGTCACAAAGTAAACACAAGACTTTGCTAATAAGGTATAATATAAATTATTAAAACTTCTAGTGTATGATCAAATGCATTTCAGATTATTTTTTGAATAATTCTGCCTTGACGACTGCCAGGAGTAATATATTTTGTGTACTCTTGCACAGACCCATCGATTGCTGTCTTTCTGAAATTTCAGTCCCAGATTAAACCACTGTGCATGAAAGAAATACATAATCACATCAAAACCTAAGATTTGGCATCTGTCGATCATAGCCTGGCTTTTTGTAAGATCTCACTTCATGTTAGTCAACAAAGACATAAGAGAAACTCTTTAGCTCTGAGCTGAGGTTTTAATAGATTCAAAACATTTCTTACATGCAAATTTCTTTTATGGCTCAGGGGCACTGTTAGAGCTTGAAGTGTTAGCTAACTGCTGTGAAAAACTACTTGACTGAGCATATCTCAAGATAAATTAGACTTCTGAATTTTTTAGCCCAACCAAGTACATCACACACTTGTACTACTGGCTTTAAAAATATGGACTTTTACATAATCATGCACAACAAGTCTGTGTGACAAATTTAAAGAAAACATGTTAAAATATGCATTACATATCCTGCTGCACTATTTGAAACTCTGGGCTATTACTTTAAAGGCATTTTTCAGATTTAAAAAAACAAACAGTTACTGAAGGTCACATAGATTACACATCCAAAAAATATGTAAATTGAATTTTATTGAATAGTTCCGGAAGACACATTTAGTTCTGTAGGTATTAAGAGAACTCCTTTGATTTACTACTTTAAAAATTCTACCAGCCTTCTGCAAATGTGGAATGCTGATCTTAAATTACAAAATAAATGGCACAGAAAATATTTTTTTCCTAATGGAATTAACATGGTAATTCCTACAAGAAGCATCCCTGCCACCATGAATTACAATGAATGCCCAGTACGATGCTGTTAAGAGAAAATGCTGTCTACAAACATGCTTGTGTCAGATGTTATCAGCTGTACACCATTCCTAGAAATTCGTTGATTCCCAATACACACAGAGTTTACCTACCCATGTTAAGAACTAAGAAACCTCAAGAAGAAAAAATAAAGCAGCCAGGTCCTTTTGCAAAGCAGTTTCATATTATTTCTTCTTTTTTTGCACTTTGAAAACATCCAAGGATGGAGACCACAACCTCTCTGGACCTTTGTTCTCCTGCTGGAACACATTCATGGCGAAAATGCCTCTCTTCATACCCGGTCTGAACCTCTCATTTCAATTTAGGCCCAGTCTCTCATCTTCCCACATGTGCCACTGGGAAGCACTTGGCTTGGTCTTTTCAGGAACCTCTGCACTGGCACTGGGAGGCCTCTGCTGGGGTCTCCTGAAGCCATTCCTTCTCCAGCCTTGAACAAGCCTGGTGCCTCAACCTCTCCTCACAGGCCAGGTGCTCCGGCCCCTGGCCATCTCCATGATACAAATCTGAGCTCATTACAGTTCCCAGTTCCTAATTTACATCAAGATCACCACAAATGACCCAGTCAAAGCAGGTCAGCAATACTCCTAGAAGCTGGACCATGGTCAAATACAACAGCACAGGTAATAATGGAAGGCTATAGAGCTTGATTGACCTTGAGCTCATCTGCCATTTAGCTGTCATTAAATCTGACAGTTCCTTCCAGCTGTCATCCTTTATGGAGACCATCTTTAACTAGGGCCTTCCCTAACCTGCACAGCAAGTCAGCAAAATCTGTTATTCTCTCCAGCAACACCTGCATGATCTGTCTGATTCCTTCGACCAGCATGGAAAAAACCACCTTGCTCACCACTCAACTTTTACCTTGATTACCAATACAATAACCCCTCCTGTCCATTCTCTTTTCCTTCTACTTCTCCTCATTTCTCTCTTGCACCATCTGACCATGCAGCCTCGCAAATAAGCAAAGGCAGAGACGGCACTAGGAACACAAATTTGTAATGTCATGTCATACAGACACACATCTGGAACTTCCTCCTCCCACATTAACATTAAATTCAAATTTTAATATTCCTATTTAACAGTATAAAATGAATCAAATTTCTCTCTGTAAATTCCCACCATTACTGCATGGCTGCATTGGTGTTTTTCTTGGCAGACATCTCTCTGCTCTCTTCCATGTTCTTACCTAAGGGTAGGCCCTTGTCTATCTACTTCTTTTTCCTCCCCTAGTCTTTCAGATTATTCCCTCAATCAGCCCTCAAAATTCATAAAGCACTTAGATGCCAGACAGAAGCAACTGGGGCTTATTAAAAGACTTCCTTTGTGATCTACACTTTGAGGAGGAAGCAAACAACCAAAAAGCTCAACTAACAAAAGAAACAAAAAACAAGAGAAACAACCAGCTGAGAAAACACAAGCCAAAAACCACCTCCAAAATGTTTAAAATACAGTCTTGTGCCGTTTATCATTATACCCACTTGTTTTAGCCTGTTTCTTTATGTTTACCTATAAATGCTTCCAGCCAGGACTTGACTCTTTTTTTATACATTTGTATTTTGCGCTGCTATTAAACTTAGTGACTCAGTATCCTTCCACTACACAAACAATGCACTGTCAAAATAACCTGTCATTCAAGGTCAGACACGACATCTTTAAGAAACAGTGTGATGCCTGGATTCTGAGATTCAGAGCTTTATTTTTTTGTAATAAGGTGTGGGGGTGTCAATCACCATGACGGAACCAAGGACATGACAGCCAGCATTCCAGCCAGCACCTGCAACCACAACGGAACTGAGAGATCTTCTAAACAGAAAACGTTTGCGATTCAAAAATCACAGTCACCCAAGTAATGACTTGAAATGAAGAATGAACACAGCAGCACAATGTAGACAAATTCAGGATGGGGTTCTGTCACTATTTATCTCCCTGTGCATAGGACAGTTTCATGAAGGAGATGGCAGGTATTTGCTCTGGGCACTTATCTGGTAATTAGCTGGCTAACAGACAAATCTGTTTCCTAGAGATCACCAGCACAGGCTTCATGGCTTTGAAAATACATTACAGTGAATTACAGGACGTACATTAACTTGTAGTAACACTAGATATCATTTTGCAGTGTGCATACCACGGGCTGTCTTATTAGATATCATTCCACAGGATTCCAGCTTGCTCCTTCTTTAAAGGATCACTGAGATTTTTTATTGGGTTTTTTTTGGGGTGTTTATTTTTTTTTTAGTAAGAATTCTAAGGTTATATTTATAGTACCATTTTCCCAGTTTATTTTATTGAATGATGAAAGAACGACAGCATGTGAATGTTCAAAGACTGCTCTACAAATGAGAATATTAAATGAAATATGATGTACTTTTTTTACAGCACAAGCTTTCAGAGACCATCACCTTTTTGCTTCCCTTTTAAATCTTGAAACAACAATGACAATTATGTGGAGGTCAATGGTAGCTACAGGCAAAGACACAAAAGGTTTCCATCAGAAAGAGTATCCCAGTAAAATGAGTAAGTAGATCTGAAAATCTATATTCATGTCACAAGAACCACCAATATAATTGAATGATATTCACATATCAACAGTGAAATGAGTAATACTGCTTTTACTCAAGGGACATTGTCTCTCAAAATCAGGAAAGATTTCAAAGATCTTTCACATGGAGCAAAGTAGAATAAACTGATATATGTACATATTCTTGGCTAAAGCCTTCCCCTTAATCCTAGAATATGTCATAATCCTGAATTTATGGTGTTTTCATTTATTCCTACAGAACCAAGCATTAAAATGGAGTGTTCCACAGAGACTTATATAATGCAACAACCTCAGAGACAAAGGATACAGCCCTTCTTACACTTCAGTGCCGTGGATAATAAACATGGTTAAAAAAAGAGCATTTTAAATACTTTACAATGATACTAGGTTCCAGAGTTTCAAATTTCATACCTGTAGGTATCTGTGGGATCTATATGCCTCCCTCGTTTCACAGGGAGAAAAAAACCAAAAAACATCGAAGTGTCTCCAGTGCCACAATGCAAGTCAGCAATCGGGTCTCTACAATTCCTGTCTCAGATTCCAGCTGCCACCAGAAGCCAACATAGCCTGTAAAACCTTTTATGTCTGTAAAGTTTAAGTTTTAAAACTATTTTCTTAAAGCTAGGCAATGCCTTCATATGCAGCCTCCCGACAATTTCTCTTACATTTATTTTCACAGACTTTTCTGCCTAGGATTAAACACCTACAGTTCCTGGGACTGCAGATGTTCACCAAGCACAGCTGGAACCAGACCTTGGCAAAAAGAAGCATTTCATGTAAGCCTAAAATTTAACAGTTAATACAGTGTGACTGATCTTGACCAACTTTGTGGGTTCAGTGATAATACAAAGGTTTTCTTTTCACATCGTCATGGCCTCTTTCCTTTAAGTATCCTTAGTTGTTTTAGGAGGTCTCCCACAGTGTCAGTTAGCATACTTTTGAGCACCTGAGGGAGTGTCTGGAAATCTGGGTCTCCTTTTTAATTTCACACTCAGTCAAGTTCAGCGGCAGTTAATGGAGGGCTCTCTCATGGAAACATCAAACAATGGTTACTTTCTGTGATTAGCAAGCCTAACTGCTCTAACACAATCTCTCTATCCCCAGTCACTACAAATGATTCGTCAGCCCTTCCCCACAAGAAAGATTACATGAGAAAAACCTTTCTTGGCTTGCAGTGTATTTTATGCTAGATAATCATGATAGCACCTTGGCGCTCTGTCTAAGACATCAAAGAGCAGTAAGTATCCAATCTGCAGGCTGGAACGAATATCTACCCTCAGGAGAGACTTCGTATCATTCAGAGGGTGGTCTGACCAAACTTCTGCAGTTGTACAGGGCTGAAGTGCCTGAGCACAGACTTGCACCCTGCCATGCTCAAATACGGACCATTTGTACCCACTGGACCTCAGTCTTCTCCCACATGGGTGTTACATGGTGTGCTCTATCAGACTGTATCTGATAATTCCTAGGATTAGCTCATGAGGAGAAATTCAGTTCCTCTGGAATTAACCATGAAGTAACAAATACTAATTTCTTCTTTTCTTTGATATTTCATCCCCTGGAGTTGTCTTTAAATGCTGAAAAGTCACCAGTGCAACTTGCTTGAATACATGTTACACAATTTTATTAATTTAAGTATCTAGTTCCAAGTGTCTTTAACTGGCCACCATCAATTTTTTTCTACAGACTTAACCTTCTAGCAGCCACTCTGAACATGTGCCTCATCTTCATCTGTGAAATGGGAAAACAAAAGCTGCATTTCAGGAGGATAATGTAAGCACAAACTTGTAACTGTTTCTGAAGCACTCAGAAATTTAGTTACAGTAAAGGTTAGAAAGAAATAAGTAACTCCCTTGAAAGCGAGGTTTAAAAGGCAAGTAACAACTCTAACATCACATGACAAACAATGAAGAGGAAAAATATCTAACATTAGCTTATCAGATTGGATACTAGGAAAAATTTCTTTACCCAAAAAGTTGTCAAGCATTGGAACAGGCTGCCCAGGGAAGTGGCTGAGTCACTGTCCCAGCAGGTATTTAGAAGATGTGTGGATGTGGCACTTGGGGCCATGGTTTAGGGGCAGACTTGGCAGTGCTGGATTAGTGATTGGACTTGATAGTCTGTAAAGTAATTTCCATCCTAAAAGACACTGATACTAAAGGAATAGTCTCAGCTCTGTGCACAGGGGAAAACAATTTGCACGTGGATGTGTGTGAAAATACTGCATAAGCACCTAATAAAAGGCTGAATCACAGTACAGTTGGCATTTAGACACAAATGAGGAGTGTTAAACTTTTCTCTATTTAGAAAAGGCTACTGGTCTGTGAGAATACAGCCCATATTATTTTAATACAGCTTTCTTTCATGTTTTGCTGTTGCTTTTGGCTGTAGGTGAATACAAATACTGACAGCAATTGACTCCTGGCTAAGTGGTGTCTGCCAAACCATTTCAATATCTCTGCCTATCCTAGCAACTTTCGAACCTACTCACTCACTTCAAGAGTGATAGAACAGCGAGGGCTGGTAAAAAACCCTCACCCAAGCCTGAATCAGTGCTCCTGCTGAGGGAAAGGCCAAACAGCAGCCTCAAGGAACTGTTTTACGCCATCACCCTGCTGACCAACTTGTACTCCTGAAACTCCAAATCACGTGCGGTAGTTACACAAACCAGGAGAATAAGTTATGAAAAAGTGAGGAAAACACAAATAAAAGAGAAGACAACCTGAAAGGGGCAAACATATACCAGGTGTCTACAGGGGTGAGAAATGCAAGCCCACAGGATGAGGGGGCTTAATCTAGTCTTTAACAAATTGATGGGTTTGGATTTTAAAATGTTTCATGTCTCCATACTAAAGCTTAACAGCACTACAACAGTTTTCTTTCATCACACAAGATACTCCCCCAAGTATAATTCATTCCTTTCCAGCTATTAAGAGCTGCACATCTGGCTTTCCCCTGTGGTTCTGTGACAAAATCTGATTATGCTACAGAATCTTAAGCACTCCTCACTGAAAAAATAATGAACTAACATTTCTTTGGACAGAGACACATGAGCTGAAAAAGGAAAAGAATTCCTGTCATTCTAAGCACTACTTCCATCATTTCATCAAATTAAACTTCTTGTATTTTGAAAAAACTATCTGTGTCAGAAATGGATATTCACAGCTGTCCTTTTTGTATGATAATTATGTTATCTGCACTTACCAGAGATTTTGTATGTGAGAATTGCAAAATAGTTTCCATACGGATAAGATAAATCACAGTCACACTGACTGAAATGACTTAACAATCACATGTGAAGTCATGTCAAAACAAGGACGAGAGTTAAAAAAAAAATCCTCTAGTCCTGATAACAGGACCCTTTCCTCAGGACCAGAAATCCATCTGGTTGATATTATGCATAGGTAGTTTTTGTAGCTATGTGATTTTTTTTGACAAAAAGAGTTTGAATGTACTGCCTACACATTTTTGTTTCATCAGAAGTACTTTCACAAACATTTCCGAGCCACCCCAATCCAAAATGGAGCATTTGCTCAAATTCTGCGACAGTACACATATATAGTTATGAAGAAGAATCCCTCAATTTGAAAGCCAAAACATTTAGTGAATAATTTTCTCATACAATATTGTGTCAAGGACCCCCTGACTATAATGAGACTAAAGAAAAATAACAGTAATTTCCATGGGGCTTTTTCTTTTTGTTTTGCATTTGACACCTGGGTCTCTAGCCAGTCAGGTTTCATTCCTTTCACTATTTCTCAACCACACATCTATCTCAGGTTGTAGTACTTGGGTGGTCAAACCTTTTTGAGAGGTCACATGGATCTACCAAGAGCCTAGACTGCCATGCCTTGCCAATCACCCGGCCAGACAGGAATGCAACATGTAATTAATAGCTACGAGCTCTCCTGCTCCACACACCACATATGCTCCCACACACATGACACTGACCTGGCAGCCCTTGGAAAAGAGGGTATTGGATAACACCAAATGAGCCAGGTGAACTCTTAAGGTTGTCCCACGCCACAGGCTGGCCAGTTTTGCACTGGAATAATGACAACATGCTCACACGTGTGTGGAGAGGGCTTCTTTACAGGCCAAGTCTCACAAAACAGTGTTTCTACTGGTAAGACCAGGTAAAAAGGACAAAATAAAAACTGTCATAAAGAAGACATTGATAGCACAGTGAAATCAACACTCATTACAGTATTTGCTGACTTAAGTTGAGCCAGAAGCTTGGGATTTACTATTTTCTTATAGGCTGATGAGCTATCTAAATCAAAAATGGTCTGCCTTTGGGCCCTTAATTATTCTGTGTGATTGCCATCACCAAGAACAATTAAAAATTTACATTTCTTTTAGAAAAATATTTATAAAAATTTTTAAATGTATGTTTTTAATTTACAAATGATTTGTCAGCCCTTTTCTACAATAAAGAATGAGAAAAATCCATATTATTTCCTTCATACCATGGTGGCATTAATGAATGTGTAGTTCAGCTTTGGTTTTGAGTTTACACCGCTGTATCCCAATTAAAAGTGACTTCATGCCAGTGCTTGTTACCTTAGCAATTGAAAGTTGAAGCACCACCGCAGTACACATATTTTCCTCATCATAATTCCAGTTTTTTATAATATCTAGGATTGAAGAAATATGTCCCAGATCTTGATTTTATTACTACTGAGTTGTGGTCCTGACTCGAGGAAAAGAAATGAAAGTAAATATGCTGAAACTTTAACATCCCATGGGCTTGAGTTTCAAGCAGAGAAAAGCTGTGCTTGAAGCCCTCTGACTCTTTTGGAACCTCAAAACATGATCTGTTTCTGATGCCAACCTGCGAATCTGCTTGGAGTCAACTCCCTGTGAAAATCATGAACAAGCTTGGGAATATGTTGTGATGAAAAAGAAAGGTTTAACACCTAAACGACCCTGCAAACAGATGTAGCACCAATTTTAACTTAGTGGGAACATGTATGGGATTTGGGCTACCTACACTAACCCTACCACACCACCACCATAACCTTTCATGCTAACCTGACTAGATCTTTCAATCCAGAATTCCTTCCTCCCAGTGCTGGATCAGACAATTACAACAGATCCAGTTGTAATTTCTGGCTAGAATGGCTGGCATTAGAATAAATCAGTAGAAAATCTTTTTGCATCTTTGAGAAGGGTTCTAAGGTCTGAAATCATAAATTACAGGTGGGAGAACTCTTCAAGTAATTTAAACACACAATGAGAAGTAGTCGGAGGAAGGTTATCAAGATTGGTGTACTGTACACTAACCACAAGTAAAGCTGTCTTTAATGAAGTACTTCAATAACCAGTCATTTTTGTCTTTCTTTTACTTAATGGTCTTTGATAAAGCCCACAGGACCAGCTTGCTTTGGAACTTGCAAAAAATAAGAACTGATCCTAAAGCTCAGTTTAGGAGTCAGGGCCCGTGAAAACTAACAGGCAATGAGCCAAGTTCCTTAAAGAGAGAATGCAAACTTCCACAGTGATTATTCCCCCTGCAGTTTGAGAAGACTCCTTTAAAAAATATCTTAGTGGGAGAGATTGTAGCAGGAGGGCAAGGGTTTATTTCTATTGTTGTTCGGTCCAGTAAAACTGCAGCAACACGCTTCATTAGCTAATGGCATGATAAAGGATCTGGAGGGAATGTTAAACTTGATATGGAATACAGCCTGCACAAACACAAACTTACTGTATGTGACCTTTGAACAAGCACCAGTTTCCAAGCTTGCTTAGATGCTACAACATTCTGTGGACTGTCTTTGAGCATACGATCATTCTAATGTGTTCAACAGTCACAGTAAGTGAACAGTAAGTTCTCTGGATATTCTAGGGTAGTTAGGAATACATCCTTGGTGGATTAAATTTAAGGCTGTGAATTTCACATCCACTTCACTGAAGTATGGTATTTGAATATTTTAAGATACCTTTTCTCCAATGTAGCCTCAAACAGAACTTAATACTCAACTGCAATTTAAGTTCAGTCAAAGACATAGCCCCTGCAAATTTGCCTTTGAATTTTTATATGCAGACATCTCCCCCAACTATAATTTAGTAGTGACAAAACCTTACAAAATTTGTTTCTTTCTCTTACTGAAAATCCTTTTCCCCTTTTTCTTACCCTTTTTCCTTATCTTATTACCCTTGACACCACAATTTTTTTAAAAAAGAACCTCTAATCTCTAACAAACCTCTAACGAGCATATTAAAAGCACAAACACAAATCATTAAGTCCAAATATTATAAAAGTCTGACTGGGAAATTATGATTAAAAATGGATCTGGGTATCCTACTATAACTCACAATTAATCCTAATATTGTCAGATCAGTTCAACACTTTTTCAATGGATTTGTCAGAATA